>PVHY01001497.1:0-52126 GCA_004024945.1 Uropsilus gracilis | reverse complement strand
TATTTATATTACTAAGTTTTAAGTGTTTTCAATATATTATGGATGAGTTCTTTTTTATATACATGTATTTATAAAGCATTTCTTATAGTCCATTGCCTATATCTTTTTATTGGGAAGTATAAAAGTTTTATTTTTATCTTTTTATTTGGAAGTATACAAGTTTTTCATTTTGATAAAGTTCATTTTATTAAGTTTTCTTCTTAAGAATTGTGTATGAAGTAGGTTCTTAATTCTTAATTTTTTCTGCATGGCTATCCAGTTGGCCCAGCTTCATTACTTGGGAAAAATATCCTAGTCTTAGAACTAATTTGAATCTATTTATTTTTATTCTACTTCAGGTGGGTTATGATGCCCCATATAGTTGAAATTTGTTAGTTTGTTCTTAGATCAGTCATTACCATGACTTCACCCCTATAACTGTCTGGTTTTCTGAATGATAGTTAGGCTATTATGATAGCTAGGCCCTTTTATTAACCACCTGTTATACCATGAATGAATAGGCATGATGCTTTCTTCTCTGTCAGAAAATTTTTGGTAGGAAAGAGAAATATGTATCTTAAGATATATATTAAAAAGGATAGGTGCAGTGCCACTTTCAGATGTCATTAAGAACAAAAGAAAGCAAAGTTATAATTTTTTATGTCAAAGAAGTGGTCATATAGGACTTATTTTATAAAAGGCATTATTATAAATACATTAATGGTTGTTTGATTGTATAGCTAAAATACTTTCCAAAAACGTTTTAAAATGACCAGACCACTACAAGTAGATGAATACTAAAAGTTATATCTGCTTCCATGTTAGGAAATCAGAAACTTACTTTATCTTTTGTGTTCTAATTGATTCATTTTACCTTGATGCTATTTGTCTCTATCCTATTAATTTACACACCTGAGTTTTCAAAAGTCTACTTTTTTCTCTTGATGTCCATTTTGGATGTTCACAGACTATTTTATTCCCAATTAAGTATCTTTGAGATCTTGATTTCATGCTTTACCCATTTTGCCTTTATCTTGCTCCTTTTTCCTTTCCCTAGTACTATTGTATCAACCTAAAGTAGTCTAGACCACCAACTTTGTAGAAAACAAATGTAAAAAATGTAAAGTTATAGTACATAAAATATCACTGACTTATTCCCCTAACCTTCCACAAACACCAGAAATAATCTAGTTACTTTAACCCCCTAATAAAAATCTTTAAATGATTTATTGAGTAATCATTTTAATAATTTGAAAAAAGAAGAATCACTTATGTCTTCAAGGTCAAGGAAGCTTCAAAGATCTCTGGCTAATGAAGTTATTGAAGAACGGTGAGATTAACTTTATAGAGATGTGACTAGAGTAGAAAAATAGGCAGCAGCAGTTATTATGGTTTTATTCATCCATTCATTTAGTCATAACTAAAATAATACTAGAGAAAAGGAAAACATATGTCTTCTGGAGTACATTTATGAACCCTTCATACAGAATGGGAGACAAGGGAAACACTTCTAAAAGAAGACAGCATCAATATGGTGTCTTTTACATTCAGATAAAGTGAATTCATGATAGTTAGAATGATAGATGTCTCAGAATAAGAAATAGTACTTCCAAAGACATTTGACTGTGTGTGTATAAATGAGAGAACTTTGAGCTGACTAGCACTATGAGTCATAGTATACAAGAGAATGTGCAAAATGTTCTACTGGAAAACACAAGGTGACTTTAGGAAATGGTGTAAATCTTTGCCGAGTAAATGTGGAGAGAACAAAGAGAAATAAGGTAGGTGTACCAGAAAATATAGAATTAATAGTGAGTAATCTAAAATACCAAATATAGGAGTCTGAATTTTTTTAGACAAGGAAAGTGATTTCAATAACTGAATATTACTTTAATTGATCTATGAAATAGTTTGAAAGTAGAAATGTTAGCAGTAGAGGTATTATCTAGAGTTTATGACAATAGTTTATTTTGCTCATAAGTGGATAAGCCAAAGTAGTAAATGGGTATAGAAATAAGTAAAAAGACATGAGAAAATTTGAAGAAATTCTCAGTAAGGATTTATGGCTAGTTGACTTAGGCAAGGACAACTGAAGAAGATACTGCAATACTTAGCTTGCAAAGAATTGAAAATTTAAAAAGGAAGCATGTAGTGAGTAAAAGGAAATGGTGTTGGACTTTTGGGAATGTTTAGTGTGAGATGACCTTAAAATACCTATGAAAGTTTTCTGCTACAGACTAAGAAAAATGACTAAATCTTATGCATAATCAGTGCTATATGTTTGATTGGGAAGCATCACAATATAGTAAAAGAAAAGAAATAGTACTTTAAAATAAACATAAATGGCATAAAAATCATTAAGTTTACTGTAATTGTACAGGAAAATGGGCCAAGTGAAAATCCAGTTACAAGTGACAGGGAAAGAGAAAGAATAATCACATATTTATGACACAAATGCTCTAAGAGTGGTGCAAATTTTCAAGAGACCTTTCAGGGAATCTTGGTTATTAAAGTCACAAATGTGTTTCAAACTTATCACTCCTGTCTCTCTGGGATGCCTTTTCCTCTCTGGTGGGCAAAAACAGGCAGGTCCTTGCTGTGACCACTCAGCAGGGAATCCATAAAACCTATAGGATTTGGGACCTGGTATTTAGAGACAATAAACAAAACCCAATTTTCTCCCCTAATGGAATCTCAAAGAAACACAAAGGAGCTGTGTTGCCCTCTTGTCATCATTTATTTATCATAATCAAGACTGACAAGTGAAACAAAGAGACTCATTCCCTTAAGGCAACAGGAAACTAAGCTGGTTGATGTTTTAAAAAGAAGACTGGAATGTGAGCCAAAAGTTCCCCCATCCTTTCTCATTTCTTTGTCCTATTTCTGATTTGTGTTTTCTTGTCAGCATTTTTCCCCCAATGGATCGATTCCCTTCAGCTAGTTCCAGTGATTTTTAAGCAAAGAGAGAAACTTACTCTTTGCAGGTGAGAGATAATCAAATTGAATATTACACAGCCCCTGAAGTGCAGGCAACTGATAACAAGAGCCAAACTCAATATCCTGACAGATGTTGTCTTGGATTGATTAATCTCTGCTCTCACTCTGGTGTAGCCATCCTCCAGCATGGATGCACAGTCCCTTGGCCCTGTCCCAAAAGGCTTTCCACATGACTGGGGCTGACTTGGAGAAACAACCCAGTTAAGAGTGCAATAGATTTCTTTCCTTTTGAGGAGGAGGAAATTAAACCCTATTTTGCCTACCTCTGATTTGAAGTCTACCATTGAAAGGATTCTATTCTATTATCATTCTTTCATTTTCCTTCCCTCTCTCCCTTCCTTACTCTTTGTATTTCCTTCCTCATCCCATCTTTTCTTCCTGACTCCTAAGTGCTTTCTTTCATTCTGTTTAACAATAATTATAACTTATTAAGATAGTCTAAATGCGGAGGGCCTAAAAAAAGGGTGAAAAAATAAGTGTCTGTCCTCTTGGACAGAGGCGATTCAGGAGACACGTAAGTCACAGAACAACTTTGTGGGAAGCCACAAGGGCCATGTACTATGGAAGCAAGAGCTAGACAAGGAATACTTCATGTGAGAGAGTAGTTTGTCCTGGGCCTTGAAGGATTCATTAAAAGAGCAAGAAGAAAATGATTCTGAAGAATTAGCCTGTGCAGAAAAAACATGGTATAGTTGAGGTAGTATGTCAAATATATTCTAACTGCACTAAAAAACAGTCTCAACATCAACACGTGCCCATCTTGAAAACTGCAGCATATTTCCCACCACCCACCTTGATGCATTCAATCATTTAGTTCCACTGTTTTCTTATTACCATTATTCTACTATGCCTCATTCTCATTCCAAACAGTATTTCAAAGTTACCTAGTATTCAGTTTTCTCCACTCTAATTCCTTCTGGTACCTTAGCAATGACATGCCACTACAATTTAAGTAAAGTGCCTCTCCTTTTTCAATGCTGGGACATATCACTTGTGGAAACCCACTGTGGTTTGTTTGGGGGAGCAAGTCATTCGGTGACTTGAGTCCTAGAAGATTGAAGTGAAGTGAGTGTGGGGAAGTAATGTGGGCAAGTCTGGAATCTTGGGAAGGACATGAATACAGAAATATACAGAGAATAGAGAATGCTAGAAAAGTAGAAAAATAGAATCACCAAGAATGCAAGTCCTTTGAGAATGGGACCTGGCTCAGCATGTGACAAATAATATAAAAAATATAAAAATAAAAGGGGAGATTACAGGTTCTCTGTCCCACTAAAAGATGGATAAAACTGAGTAGCCAGGTGAAGAACTAGAAGACTTGGAGAGACACAGGACGAGAGGCATGTGGAACAGAGATATATGAAGAAGGGCATGCCTGCTTCTTAGTTTTAGGCTTGGGGGACATGAAAGAGAAATGTGGAGGCTGGATATGTAGAGACACTTGATAGAGTCATGTAGGTGAGAGACAGGTAGGGATGTTGACAATGGCAGCTTTATCTTGACTTGCTTTTCAATATTGCTACTTTCATCCAGATTTGCCTGACCTCTTCTGCCCTTTTCCTTGCTGGAGAATACCTTAGACTTTTGGCAAGCTTTTGAGCCTCAGTTTCTCCATTTAGGTCAATCTTGTTTGGCTGGCTATTTATCCACAGAAAGATGGGTATTTGGATTGTTTCACTGGGGAACTATTATTCTTTCTTCTCTTCTCTCTGTATGTACACCAGTCCTATTAAAGAGCTTTCACCCTAAGAATTTGCTTTGTCCCTCTGTGGCAGATGGCAGAATCACTTTAGAGCATACTGTTAAATCTGCATCACTGGTTTTGGAATAAATACCCTCCACTCACACACGATGCAAAAACAAGAAAGTCTTTATTAACTAGCTTAAGCTAGCGTCCACCTTCAACCTGGTCCACCACCTAAGCGGTCCCATGGAAACATGGAGGTTGGACCCTCTCTGTCCCCTGAGTCCAGTCTTTTATACAGTTTTCAGGTGCTGGTGGCCCTTGTGTTGGTCTGATGCTGATGAGTCATCCTCTGATTGGTTGACCTCTGTCCTGAAAGACTGTGGCAGTGTTCTGGTGCTGATGGGTCATCTTCGCTTGGCTGGTCTCCATCTGAGGACCAGTCAAGCGAGCTTGTCTTCCTCTGATTGGTCAGAGGCAAGTTCCCTTGAGTTCCTGGAGTGGAGAGAGGTTCTTGGGCTAGAAAGGACCTTTGGCCTAGAAGAAAGACTTAGGCCTTTTGACAATTAGGCCAGGCCATGTCACATCAATACAAGTTTGGGAAACCTGGGGTACCCCTATTCTGCCCAATAACAGGCACTCTTCTTGGAACAAAGAAGTGTTCAATTAGTGCTTATTGAGTAATTTATTTCATTAACAAAAGACCCAAGGCAAATGACCCACAACGATTCCCATACTAATTTCATTTTACAGAATAAAGTTTAAATCTATGGAAATAAAGCCCATGTGAATTATAATGCTGCTTCTGAATTTATGTATATTTCAGTGCTTAGAATTGCAAGAATATACAGTGAAGCCTTTGTGAATGTCATTGCTTAAAGGAAAGTGTTTGAATTGGAATAAACATTTTAAAGTTTACAAAATCTACAGAATAAATTTGTCCAACCCTGCTCCTTTCATCCCCATCCCCCACTAGACCACCTGTCTTTCTTTTCTGGCAGCTATTTACCCCATCCTTTGCCCAAAGCCCTGTTGACATATTTCAGAGTCTTTCATTTGCATTCTCCACAAGGGTTTATGTTAATTCAACATCAGCAGCATTACAGTGCAGCATGAAGGGTAAAGCAATATTATTATTTATTATGATGCTTTGAGTTTACACTTTACCTGTGGGAAGTTTCAAATGCTGTGTCTTTCAATCTGCAATAATTATTTATACATATAATTTGAGGGTATGTGAGTCTTCTTTCCAAGATAAAACAAGAAAACCAAGACAATCTGGGTACTCTTCCTGTCAAAGAGAACAACCCCATACCCTAATCACCCTGTTTTGCATATTAAAAGTAAAAGGGAACCTATTTCTTGGTCCCAGTTTCAGTGCCCTACTGGCATTTATTCTAGTGAATTCTGTTTGGACCTCTGACCCCCCCCCACCACCACCACCACCTCCCTCAGCAACTTATGAAGCAGGAAATACTTGTCTTGGGAAAAACTGAAATGACAAGTCCAGAGTACCATATCTGGAGACTTGCTTCTGCTTTACACTACTCTAGTGCTATTGGTAAATAATTACCGAGTGTTCAGATGTTGTAATTATGGCTACCTGCTACATGGCAATGATTATAGCATTCACATTCAGGTATGAATTTCAGTTCCTCACCAAGACTTTATTGAGTGTCATATTTATTCCAAGGTTTGTCCCTTGATCAATTGAATAATAAAATATATTCTCATTTTCTCTGATTCTGTTTACCTCATTTTCTAGTATGCTGAGAAAGTTACCAGTTTATAGCAGTGTTAAATAATGTCAGTTATATGTCAATTATAGCTCAATAAAATTGGATCAAAATGTTAAGCAATACAATTCCCTGTCTATTTTTTGTTTAATTCAGTTATTAGATTTTATTTGATTCTTGATTATATTTCTGCTTTTGAAGTTCAAATCATGATGTAATTAGCAATTTCTATAGATGTTACCAAACTAGGTGTTAGAGTCACATTTGCTCTTAATATAGCTGATGTTATGCATTGATAGTAACATTGGGAAGACTGTAGTTAGGAAGTAGGAGTTACGTCCCTTTTGTTTTAGAATTGTAAATTTCAAGAAGGACCTGGAAATATTATGGAGATTGACTTTCTGACTTGATTGTTTTCAGGCCCAGGTAAACAAAACATTGATTGACTATGCCAAGATGTGGTTGCTGGCCTTTAGAATTCAGAGTTTGGGAAGGAGAAAAGAAAACAAGACTTTTGTTATGTGAGATGATTGACAAGACTCTCTTCCCGAAAGGGAGGGGGAACAATACAAAAGATATAAAAGGGACTTAGAAGAGAAATAAAACATCAGTCATTTTTTGGAAGAGAATGAGGGCCTGGCCATGAATGCTGAGGTGGAGATGGGGTCCATGGGCTTACTTCTGGGCTGATGTACTCATAGTCTTTTCATGCATAAACTGATGGTGTGTGTGCTGATAGAGCCTAAGAGTTTGGAGATTTGAACTTCTTGTTAGCCTGTCTTTTCTAGTTTGATTCAGTTGTTTTTGGAGAGGCTATGAGCAAGGCCTGAGAAAATGAACATGGTATTGGTTTCTGTTTTATCTTGGAGCTTTTTTACTACCTAAAGTTGAGAGGGACACCGAAAGGAAAAAAACATTTCAGACCATGTGTTTGGATGAAGCGAAAATGAAATGCCCTGTTTTGGGAGCACATGCTTTTGAACTCTAATTGGACATGTGGTAAGGTGACTAAGGACTAAAAAGACAGTTTAGGATGTGTGGTGGGGTCACTGTGAAAGTGGGCGACCATAAAGGACTTTTTACCTTCACTAAACACATACAGGCCTGCTTCTCTACATGAAGCAGGCTCCAAGCAGTCCAAAACCTTTCTCAGCATTGTCCAAAGTCCTTTCCCAGATTGCCCAGAAAGCCACAGTCTCTCAGTCCTGATCATCTCACCAAAATCAGCCAGTCAGAGTTCTTCTCCACGTATTTGAAGACTTCTTTCTTTGGGGCACTCCTTTGGCATGCTCCTCCTTGTCTTCTACGCTGCCTTCTCCTTGTCATCTTCAGGTAGCAGGAACTTCATGGTACCGACCCAGCCAAGTTCACTTTCTTTTCAGGCCTGTCTTGCACGGCCTCTCGCAGACCCAAGTTAAACTCAGCAAAACAAACTCCAACACAGAGTTCAAATCTACAAACTCCTTAACTGCATTCAGCGCACCTGCTGCCAGTCTGGGCCAGCCAAAGGCTATAGGCCCCCAGGCCTGGTCATGTCCACATGGCTCACATCTTTACAAGATGGCCAATTCCCATCTCTCCTCCACTGAACCTCTCTCTATATATGAGTATATAGTATTGATATATGTATTGTATTGATTGTGTATTGATAATGCCCTGGATGTGGGAACCTGCAGCATGAGGACTATATGTCTTAAAGGGATTCCTGGCAGACAGAGTCAAGAGAATCCTGTGATTTTTCCTAAAGTGTGGATCTTTTTCACTTAATACAATCTATTCCCTACCCTGCTTCTCTGTGCATTTCATGTTTTCATCTTCATTCTTGTTTTGAGTCATGTAATCATGTGTGAACAGTTAAGAACTCTAATTTTGTTCATTCAAGTCCCTCGTGGGAATAGAGGATTGGGTGCCGATTTAGTGGTACTAAGCATTTCAGTAGTAACATAGCTTTACGGACAGCCACCTATGCCATGGATGTCTTGAGCTATTATACTGAAAAGATGGTTACTCCAAAAAAAAGGCCTGTGATTGAATGAAAGTCACCATTCTATGTTTGCTGTTCATGCTTCAGAAATACAAGCTAGACCAGAGAAAGGAAGATTGAGAAAATTCCATTGTTTCTCACTGGAATACCATATTTGGGGTGTGAGGAGTGAATTGAGGAGAGTTGATACCGAGAGGGGTTGGCACAGAAGCCCCCCTGATGGGCCAAATGACAATCATTGTGCACTTGTCTGGCCATGTGGCAGATTTTGTAGTGACCTAAATTTTGCTGTGAAAAGTTTTGTATGAAAAGCAGTTGAGGTTATTTCAAAACAGAAGCTAGAAATAGAAAGAAAAAAAAAAGCCAAAGGGAAGTTTGTGCTAAGATCAGAAAAAGCAACTAATTAGGTAATCCTACAAAGATTTTTACAATCCAGCAGTTATGTTTAGAGCAGGTGATGAAGGAAGGTTCAAAGTGCTTCCTTTAACACTAATCCATTTGCTCCATGGTGTTCTTCAGTTTTGCTCGAGTCCACTGGAACACCATCATATTGGAGGCTTTTGTGCAAAACTCTTTTAGGAGCTCATCTTGGCTCCACTGGTGGGTACAAAATATGTCTGTCCTTCCTACTCTGTATAGCTCTCTGTTAGAGTGGTAAGAATCCAATTACATGGAGCTATGATTTACGTGCTATATAGAGATTTAACAAAATCAGCAGAAGTTGTCTTAATGTAATGAAAATTGTATCATAATATTAAATGCTGGAAGGATTGAAAAGTAAAATTTACTTGAAGTCTGATAAAAACGTCTCTTGAAAGTCACCACTTCAAATCTATGAGTCTTTCTTCTGGCGCTAGTTTCACTGAGAGACACCCTGGCAAAGAAGGTCGAAAGAATTAGAAACCTGAGCAGATACCTACATGAGGTCTGACTTTATACAAACCAATAATTCTCTCCTTCATTAAAGGTCTATAAATAAGTGCCTTTCTCCTTGCATTCAGCTCCTCCAAAGCATTTACAACTTCTTAATTAGACATATGTCTGCTGTTTATTACCATTTAAAAGGGCAAGTGGTTAATGTCCCACTATTGAAAATTCCTGGTAATTAATAATTAACTAAATAAGCGCAGCTCATGCTCTACACACTTCATCTTTGCTTTTGTCTCCCCATATTTATACATTTGTATGGAGTAATTAAATGATGGTAGGAGTGTCCCCACTTTGCCAATGATATCAGCACATCAACAGAACTCCTGCTTTCCCTTCCAGTCTTTCTAATAGAAATACTATTTCTAAAAGATAGAATGAACAGGGTGGATTGCATCTGTTGCCTTGACTGCTCCAGGTTACCAGGGCAATTTTCCACAGGTATCAATTAGAGCAGATGACTTTAACTTTCAGCTTTAGCAGGGAGATCTGATGAGTGAAAACTATAGACTCCAGCATGCAATGCAGCTTCTTAGGGCTGAAACAAAATAATATTACATGAAGAGATGTTCAATCTCCCTGAGATGCTCTTTGTTAGAGGAAGATGACCAAGGTCACTGCATCCTGCTTTTGCACCAAATTTGGCCTGAAAACTAAGCTTTGTCTATACCTGTCTTACATTGTGCCTGAGAGACCCAGGGGGAAAATACTTAAACAAACAGTTGGTGGTTAAGCTTTTACTTTGTCTCCTGTAACAATGCCAGTGATGTCTGAAAATCTTGTATATAAAAGCATCTCTCATCCAAGAAATGTGAAGGGCTTTACACATAACTCATTAAAGCTCTCAATATCCTTCCAACTTCCCGCTGAGGTAACTAAAAGACAAATATGATCTCTAGTGTACAGATGGGGAAACCGATGTTCGAAGGGCAAAATGCTCATTCCATTTCTGCAAATGACTCAGCTTGACTCAGAGAATAGAATGCATGTGTCTGGCCTGCAGTGTGTCTGGGTAGACACTGAACATAGACTTAATGAAGAGTTCTCCATGAGAAATGCTCTCTACAACTAGTGCAAAGAAGAATTTATGCTTTTGCAGTCCTATATCCGAAAATCAACTAGCTCATTTTCAAACTGACAGTTATTATGTTTTTGTACAGTTATACTCCTGGTGTGACTGAAAGACCATTGACTTAAGAGTGTGATAGACTCAACCATGTACAAACTCTTTAACACTCTGAGCCCAGAAATGGGGAACCTGCTACCTATCATGCATGGTGACTGTAGGGGTTACACACTTACTTTTACTATGCCAATAGCCAGAATGGGATGTATCTCATTGTGTTGAACAAGACTAAAGTTGGTTCTGCTCATTCAGGAAAGATTACACTACTCAGCAGGAAAACTTAATTTAATACCTACTGCTTTTTCTTCACACAAAATACCAAATATGGAAGGATGTCAGACATACTTCTCCATTCAGATTTCATTTTCATAAGTTGCATACTGTTGGTCTATCAATTCCAAATGCATTCTCTACTACAATGAATTTCTCCTGTGGTAAAAAGTTAATATTCTTTCTGCACTAGTAGAACAAACACATAATAATGGTAAATGTCCTGATTCATTTATTTATTTACACTATATTTTCCTACTTTACAAGTGTAACTTTTCATACAAATCACATTTTCCAACTATAAATTCCAATTATAATCAATATAGACACATTCTATGAAATTAAAGTTACACAAATTATATAGAGGAGAAAATCACCGATAGTATTTAGTGTTTTTAATATTTCTTCCAAGAACATAGAGTCTTATTCTACCCCTAATTAACTTATCAGAAGTGTTATGACAAGTGTTATGTGTGATGGTTACCCAAAGACTACTCTTCAATCAGTTTATATCAGTATCTAGTGTTTACCTTCTTATGCAATACAGTTCATAGAATAATATATTTCAACACTACATTCAAATTAACAAAATTTGTTAGAGCTTAATTGTGTCCCTAAAAGCATCTGGCTTGACAGAGAGTCATTAGAATGGGTCCCCTGCAGAATGATAGTTTGGCCTGGAGTTAAGAACAAATACTAAGAGTGGACTCCTGGGAAGCTGTGCTTAGTAGGCACTGGCCTCTGGATTGTTCCTGTCATGCTCAATTTACAGATCTTAGCATACAAATTCATCACTTTACATTGACAGGCCAAATAAGGCATGCAAATCATGCACCACTGTTAGGGAAGGTGCTACATGAACAATAAACAATAATGTTCTCTTCATGAACCAAGCCAGGCTTGCTTCTGAAAGTCACTGTTTGCTTTAGTGAAATCTCAGGCTCTCCCTTTTTCCTAACATAAGTGTTCATTGTAAAAGTCTGAAGATGGTACTATAATCTTGCTGGTTTCCTTCCTGAAAAAATAAAACAAAACAAAAGCAAAACTGAAGAAACTCAAGTTGTACAAGGGTTCTTCAAAGGCTTTCACTGAAATCTGTTATTTAAAATGTATGATAATCAGTATTGAAATTCAGCTGTGGGTCATAAGTTGCTATTGACTAAGGTCTTTTAAATTTGACTTTAATTTTAATTACCCTCCCATTTCTGTACATTTATTCTGTGATGCGCAAAAGAATCATCTCTCTGTAACGCCTTCACATGGGTGTTTGATGGATGCATGGTTGAGAAGACACACATAAATAACATGCTGATATAGACAGGTAGAAGAAAGATAAATAGAGAGAAGGTATGAATGGATGATGAACTGAGTGTTCCCTTCACAGACAGATGTGATTTTTTTACCAGTCATCCTAAAGAACTTAAAATTTAAATTAAAGAAAAAAATCAATGACTGAAGGCAGAAAGTTAAGCTTCTTTCATGCTCTCACAACAGATGTTTTGAGAAGCAAAGACAGGTGGCCTAAGAATTACTAAAAAGAGCTGTCACTTTCCTATTTCATTCTTTATATCATTCTCTTAATTCCTTCTAAATTTGCCTTTTCATTTTTACTTTCTAGATTTCATTGTTTCACTTCTTTTTTTATTTCTCAATCTTTGTTTCTCTTATATTTTGTTTTACCTAATTTATCAAACATTTTTTTTAAATGTTGTATTAGGTGATGGAGGTCCTGATGGGAGGGAGGATGGGAAAGGATAAGTCTTTAGAGAATACATATGAGTGCTTTCCTGATTTCTTGTTTTTCCTCTCTTGCCACAGTGATCATTTCCTACCTAACTCCTAGTCAGAGGAAAGAAAATACAGACAAAATACAAGATAGTGGGATTTTTACATTTAAATATCAGGGGAGAAAAAAAGGCAGGAAACAAATGTATGGCAGTAGTCATCCAGGTGACTTAAGTGAGTGAAAAAGAGGAAATGACTAAAGAAGGAGTCACTACGGTATCATTCCTCTTGGAAGAGAGTCATGCCTCCAAGAATTCAAAACTAATAACTCTTTGATGTCACTTCTTGATTCCAATCTATAGTTTATAATCTTCAACCTATATGTATGTGTGATTTCCAAGGCATAGGAAGAGTCAAGTGTTTGGATAAAGATCTGTGTGCTAATTTATTCAGTTTCCTTACTTAGCTTGTACTGCTTCATGCCTCCCCCAGTCTCAAACAAGTGATTATTCCATGTAAGAAAGGATTTTGTATTCTCTGCCATTTGTTGACCTTTTATTTTTTGGCAGACTTACATTTCTAGATTTTAACCAGAACTAAAGGAAGTAAGTACAAAAGAGGCTGACATTTTATGGCCATACGAAAATTTTATCATTCATGGCATAATGACATAGGGGAATTTTGTATTTACAGCACAGTGATGTAGAGAAATTCTAGAACTCTTCTGAAGTTCTTGCCTGGAAATTTAGGTAATTTCTAATTTCAGACACTAAAAGTAAACTCAAAGTGCACTTGCTTCTAGTTTATCTAATTTCATGTAGCTCTTTCTTTTCTTCCCTCTGGTTCGTAGATATATATCCTTCCAACAACTTGAAGGGTGGCCTTTCCTGGACAATCATTAAGCAGCTGCATGAACTGGGGCAAGTTTAGCTTCTGTGGATTCAGTATCTTTATATGAGAGGGGAAGAAGGATTGATCTCTATCATTTCCAATAAGTCTTATAGTTTGAACTATTTATCATTGAAAAATTCATTCTGACTTTATATTTAGTGCTCTTGTTAATCATAAAGAAGAGGGCTGATTTAAATGGAATTTTACATGTTTACTTGTCCACTTAAAGACAAGGTTAAGCACCTTCTCTGCAACTATTTATTATATTGAAAACACTTCATATTGCTGATGTGTTTGTTACTATCAGTGTGGCAATCAGATAGAACATCTGAGTGGCATTTCTGCCACCAGACAGAAGACTCTCCACCTCTGTCTCCCATGCATTCCCCACCTATCTTATGCCTTTATCAGGGAGCTAAGTAAATGGCTCACTCTCCCCATACAAATAATTTAGTAGCTTGTCTGGCAAGAAGGTAATGGCATAGCATCTGCAATTCCTGTAATTTTGATAGTGTAATATAATAGAATATGAGACACCCCCAAACTGCAACCCAGACAGTTGTTAAGAGAAGTAAATTATTCTGGCCTCCTACTCATAGTCATATAATGGTCAGCATTTCTCATCTGCAGTTGCTCCTTGAGACTTTAGACTTCCTGTTTCCTGTATGTAAATATACACAGCCCACACACGCACACATGCACACACACACATACATATATCCTGTTGTCAGATATATGATTTGCAATATCTTCTACTCAACAAGCTCCCTTTTGATTTCAATAATAGTTTGTTTCACTCTGCAGAAATATTCTGATTTGATGTAGTCCCCTTTTTTTTTTGGAGACAAAACATTTTTGTTTTGGAGTCTCACTATTTTTGTTTTGTTTTGGAGTCTCACTATTTTTGCCTGTAAAACCTCAGGCTCATGTTGCTCAGGGTACCACAGATTCAAGCAATTTTCAGCCTCAGCTTCCCAGGTAGCTGGGATTACAGGTGTGCACCACCACACCCAGTTATTTTTTTGGGATTAGGTCTAGCTATGTTGCTGAGTGGGACTTGAACTGCGATTCCTAGTCCCAGCCACTTCATAGGCTAAAACTTACAGCTGTGCCCGGCTAGTCCCATTTATTTATATTCTCTTTTGCTTCTCTTGCTGTTGCAGATGAGTCAAAAAGGTATCACTAAAGACACTATTAATAAGATTATTAAATATATAACATATATATTTCACTGCTTCTCTTAAGGATAGCCCAATTTGAGTAGAATCTAATCCTATGAATCCACTGATTTTTACACACTTTTTGTTTCTATTTTCCATTGACCCCATAAATTAGTCTCTGTCTTGTAGCGTATTAACATATCTGAAGTCCTCATTTGCATTATTGCATCAACATTGTATACTAGAGAATGGGACATTTAGAAGGAAACAGAACTGCCATATATTTGAATACTATATATAAGATGTCAAGAAGAAAATTTCTGGGAGAAATGTTTATATTCCAAAAATGAGTTTATTTAAAGCTTTTTATTAATTTATATAACATTATTGAGCAATACTGTGTAGATTTCAGATGTGTGCTTTCTTACCTCAGCTATATATTTATCACTCTACATCCACCACCACCCAATAAATAGGTCCCCTCTACTTCCCATTCAGATACCGCCATTCTGATTTTAGTGTCTTAGGATTCATTTTTTTGTTTGTTAATTTGCTTTGTTTCTATATTTCCCACAAATGATTAAAGGATGTGGTATTTATCTTTCTCTTTCTGAGTTTTTAAATTTAGTATAATTCCCTTAAGTTTCATCCATGTTGTCACAAATAGCAAAATTTCATTTTTTTAATGACTAAGTAATATTCCATTGTGTATATATACCGCATATTTATTCTGTTATTCATCATTGGGCACTTGGGTTGTTTCAATATCTTGACTATTGAGAATAAAGTTGCAATTAACATAGCAGTGCTAGATTTTTTTCATATTAGTGTTTTCATGGTCATTGTGTATATATGCAAAAGTAGGATTTCTGCATCAGACTGGTAGTGCTATTTTTAGGTTTTTGCAAAATTACCATACTGTTTTCTATAGTGGCTGCAACAGTTTGCATTCCCACCAACAATGCATAAGGGTTCCTTTTTTTCTTCAAATCTTGACCAATACTTATCCTTTTTTTTGACATTTTGATAATAGCTTCTCTAGCTGGTATAAGGTAAAATCTCATGTGGTTTTGATTTGCATTTCACTAATGGAATGATATGTCATATATATAGAACCTCTTTTCATATGTCTTGGCTATCTGTATGTCTTTCTTTGGTGAAATGCTTTTTTACATCCTCTCCCCATTTTCAAAATTAATAGTATGTGTTCTGTTGTTGAAATATATAGGTCATCTATATATTTTCAATATTAACCCTTTTTCAGACATATAATTTGCAAGTGTCTTCTCCCACTCAACAAGCTGTCTTTTTAAATTCAGCAATAGTTTGTTTCACTCAGCTTGTAGAAATGCTTTAGTTTGATGTAGTTCAATTATTCATATTTCTTTTGTTTCTCTTGCTGTTGCAGTGAGTCCACAAAGACAGCCGCAAGAATGATGTCAATGTTCTTATCATTATGTTGCTTCTTTCATGTATTTTATACATTCAGGTCTTATATTCATATCTCTATTTTGAATTAATTTTAGTGTATGGTATAATATAGTTGTCTAGTTTTATTCTTTTGCAGATGACTCTCTGGTTTTCAAAATGTCATTTTTTTAATGACTTTCCTTTCCCCCATTGTATGCTCTTGGTTCCTTTGTTAAACTAGCTGTCCATGTGTGTGTGACTTTATTTCTGAACTTGAGTGTGGCTTTTGATACTTAATTAAAAGGGTTCAAAATCAGACCACCCCAAGATTCTCAGAACCAGTTCTCTCAAACCCCTTGTTCTGACACAAAGCATTTTGAGCTGAAAGCAATGAAATCCCTTAAAGTTGAGAAGATTCTGTGCTATCCTTAGTCCTATTCCCTTCCCTAATTGAAAAAGAAGTTGTGATGTCCTAAACTTGTGCCTTTTTCCAAAGTAGAGAAGCAATTGTAGCCCCTCTCCCTTTTAATGACCTAGAAATAGTTTGGGGCAGGGTATCTTAACAGTTACAGATTATGCATTTAAATGGCCAAACTAACTCTCCACTCTTGATAAGGATGAAGTAGCTTTTTGTTATTTAAATTCTACCTCTTGTTGCTCCAGATCCCTAAACACATAAAATATCCGTTGTCCACTCCACTATATTTTAGAATTTTTACAGCCATTTAAATTAAATTCTCTATTCATATGTTATTAAATTTTGGCCTTAACTCTTAGTAATCTATCTGATGTTAATTTGTTCATCTGTCCAGTCATAAAGGAACCCAGATGGGGTAGAGAAAATTCTGCCTAACTCCAACATTTGTAAAAAAGAATAAAAAATTGTATCCCTTTTCTTTGCATTATGTGTTATTTCTGGGGTCAGCTGTAGAGATGAAAAAGAAAAAGAATATTTTATCCAACTAGGTTAGAATATTTCTTTTCTAGTCTACAGAGACATAGAGGAATGAATATCACTATCACTATGATCATTATAATCAAAATGGAAACCTGACTTTTTTTGACTGTGGCATCTATTTGTTGTCATCTATCCATTTTCTATTCACCCATGGATCTTTTCATTAATTTCACATGGTTCTATACATACACTCTCTGAAGCACAATGTAAACAACCCTGCTCGCAAGGAGTTTACAGAGACCATTTGAACAAGTTGTGTTTTATCACTGGGCATATTTTTATTTTATTAGCTATTCCAGCAGGGCAATCAGGAATTAATATTTTCTGAGACATTAAAAGTAGAGAGAATCTAGCTTTCACCACTAGATCATAAAAACTACATAATTTAAACTTTATTTTGTATTTACAGTTGAATCTAGAAATTGCAATCAATAGATTTATGGAAGAGAGAAAATTCACAACCATTCTTACTATTAAAAATCCACAGAAGCTTTTCAGGTGTTGAACTCTTTTTCCATTTATCTCTTCTTTTTTTTTTTAACTGTGAGTTAAAACTTTGGGGAAAAGCACTGTCCTGTAATCATAAACATGTGAGTGATTCTAAACCAAACTTAAAATTTGAAACTTTTGCATTGTTAATCAACCATATATGAGAGACACTCTCTGCATTAATCTTGAGAACTTATGTAAAATAATAAGCCCATATGCATTCAAGTCATAAATTTTTTGAAAGTTCACAGAATCTTTTCCATTAGACTTTTAGATAATTGTTATTAATGTGGACTTGGTAAATGCATGCTCTTCAGTTTGTGGATTGATTATATTTGTACCAATGGGCCTTCCTTTTCTTTTTTGTTTTTTAATAGCCTATGAAAGTAAACTGCATATTTACCATATTAATCTAGAATCAGTTGTAGAAGTGAGAGTACTCAATAAACATTAATTACAAAGGAGATTCCAAGATGCATACCTAAGTATTTAAAAGTACATGTAGTGATATTGGGGGAAGAAGCTATTTGTTGTTCATTTATTTTCAGCTCTTGAACCCTGTTGGCCTATTTCACACTCAAACTAAACCCTCTCTGGCTTTGAACAAGTGTTACCCTGATTCAATTAGGTTCAAACTTTTTTTCCTTTTGTTTTTTTTTCATTTTACCTTCCACAGTAGCACAGCACCTGTTACTACCATTTATGCAAAAAGATAGTTGTATATTCTTTATACCTACTCTTACTAAAAGTAGTTAATGATTTGGAAATGGTGTCTATGCTGGAGATTTGATTATATTAGATATGTCATTATCTAAAATCTTCCTTCCTATGTTGCCATTCCTTAGATGAAATGTCTTTC
Organism: Uropsilus gracilis; assembly: GCA_004024945.1. Taxonomy (NCBI): domain Eukaryota; kingdom Metazoa; phylum Chordata; class Mammalia; order Eulipotyphla; family Talpidae; genus Uropsilus; species Uropsilus gracilis. The sequence continues at coordinate 33,931 of PVHY01001497.1, read as the reverse complement.
ACCTTCCAAATGAGCATCATTACCTATAGGTTGTTTCTGTTGATGTTTTTTTGTCTTTCCTGTTTTTTTACTTTCTTCTTATTTTTATTCTTTGAGTTACTGGAGATAGACTATTTTTTCCTTAGGGTGTTATAAGCAACATGCATATATCCGCAGTCAGCAGTGTGTAAGATGGCAGTTTTCAGAGTCAGGATCTTTCTCAAATAAATAGTGATTATGCATCATAATAGAATTGCAAACAGCACCTTAATGACTGGATGTGCTAATGTCTATTCACTATTCAGAAATATTAGCCTAAATTTGCTTTTTAGGCCTACATTGTGAAATTACAAATAAAAAACATAATTATCACTTTAAAATAGCATCATATCAGCTGTTTTTACAGTATATTTAGGCTTTGAGTCACCAAATGTTTTCTACAATGGGAGAGTGAAGTGTATTATTGAAAAAATGACAGTGGTTGAATTTTCTATTTTGGGTTCTATATTGGGTATTGTAAGCTTGAACTAAAAATCTTTATGAAATAGCAAATGGTTTAAGTTCTTTTGTAAAAATATATTAACTACCTACATGTCAGGTATAGTACTAGGCAGTAAAAACAGAAAGACAAAGCCTTTGATCTCAAGATTACAATCTACAGGGTGAAAATCTTTGCATAATTTAATAAATGTTTAAGAGCATGTGCATATCCTTGTATGTATAGATATGGCAGAATATGTGCAGCCTTTATCTATTTTCACTAACAGTGAATTATTTATCAGTATGAGCTTGTGTTGAAATGGAGGAAGAGATAGTCATTGGTTAAGAATGATTTGCAAGAGAAGACTACACATGAAGCCCTTACCGTATTCATGTCTCAGATGTTCTGGAAGTCAGGGTTTATCCAAGAAAATAGAACTCCAGAGAATAACTACATCACTACCATCAGTGGGACTTTTTTGAAAGATCTATAATTACGCAGTTAGATTCTAATGGTGAGGGTAAGGAAATGGTACCCTTTTTGTTAGTAAGCCCTCTTTGCTAGTAAGTCCTATGGGACTTAGTGCAAATGCACAGGTGATGGTAGGAGTAGGACAAAATCTTTTCAGATATTTAAATGAAAACAAATAGACCACTGAAAAAGGAGTCAGAGTGGGATATGGATAAAGTTAGGCACTCAGAAAAACAGAACCGATAGCTAAGAGAACATATTTGAAGAGACTAAAGGATACTGGTGAGTAAGGCATGAAAGAATAATCAGATTTCGGAATGTTTAATAATGCCAAATATTGACATCTCTCTGTGGATGAACAAAGTCTGTGTTAGAAAAAGGGAAAATATTCTCAACAGAATATGCAATAAATGCAAAGCAAGAACAAAGTAAATTAGCCAGTTAGTTTCTTCTGGAATATATGGTGGAAAGAAAGAAATCCAACTATTTTGCAGGTGGAGAACATAGTATTTTAGCCTGCATCTACAATCCACGGATTTTCCTGAGTAGTCCAGAAGGAATAAAAAGGAAAAATGAGTCAAACCAGTATTCAGATCTTACAATTTAACTTTTCAGTTTTACTTTGCTCTTTTATTTCTTTTCTTCACTTCTGGTTACCTGTGAACACATAATCCAACACTCTGAATGCATAGTCTCTGCTTGTATTTTGTCTCTGCTTTCTATATAAATTACACTCAGACAGAGTTGGACATGAAGTGCATGAGATGTCAGGGTTGGTAACATATACTGTGGGTTGAGTAGCTTTTATTCAATGAGTTAAAAGAAATTCTTTCTATGACTTCACCTGCAGAGTCAGAATGGAAGATGCAGGAGCCCTACTTGACATCACTTGCTAGCTGGTTTTTACTTTTTCTGTTTTTTTTTTTTTTTCTTAAACTTCCTTATTGGCAGAGTCTCTTTTCTGCTTCCTGTTATAAACTGGAACTTTATAAGACTGACCGCTTCTACCACTGGTCATTTCTGTCTGGTCACAATCATCTTGCAGCACTACCTCTCCTCTCTCTTCCAATGTTTCCCATAATGAACTCCTTTGAACTTGATGTATTTAATAGTTTATAAATCAACTCCCTTTCTTTTCTTCCCCTATCATCACTACTCACACTCAAGATATATTATGTCTTGCCTGTGTCATTGAAGAGGGTCCAATTGGCTTCCATGCTTAGTGTAGGCTGAGTTTTCTAAATGTGGATTGTGCTTTAATTATATCAGTACTTTTCTTATAATACTTCAATTACTCCCCATTATTCTTCAAATAAAATGAAAATTTCTTCCTAGGGAAACAAACCCTTTGTTATCTTGCCCCTATTTCTCTACCTCCCCGGTTACATTTTAATTTTTTTCTTCCTTCTTTTGGCTCCTGCTTCTGCCTTCCTTTTGCTTTCCAGTACATTTGAAATTCAACCACATCGAATTTCCATATCATCCAGTGTGCCATTTTTTTTCCGTGCATGGTCCATTTTCCAACTTTTCATTTATAATTAGCCACAGTTTTTTTCACCCCCCCCCTCCCCCTCCATTAAACCTTTTCGGACTCCCAGTGGTTAGGTAACTTTATGTACCCAACACTATCTATTGGAGTCATAGTGTTTATTATTTTAAAATATTTTGAAATACTACCACTAAGATTGCAATTCTTTGAGAATAGCTCTTATTTAGTTGTCTTATTCATCTCTAGCATCCAGAAGCTGGTACCTCTAGTGCTTTATATTTCAAACATTTTCAAGATGCTTACTTTTGAAACTAAGATATATCAGTTTCCTGCACTTATCGAGGTAACCAGTGATTATGTTTAGTGATTATACTTAGCACCTACCACTATTATCTGTGGTGGTAAACACAGATGTCCATGATGGGAGGAAAATATACTTTAATTTTTGAGTAGTATCTTTTTCTGAAAATTTTTCAGAGCAATTCCCATTTATTTTATACTCTACTAGAGGCCTTTGTGGAATTTTAGCTATTGTAAAGGCGCAGGGTATCCCAATGAAACATATACTTTTGAAACACACATACATGAGTTCCTCCCACCTATATAACAATGTATATTGAAGACCAACTTAGATGTTAAAATCTAGAATTCCCTAAGATCCCTAAGATATGATGCAGACTTAATCCCTTGACACTTTTGAGCTAATGAATAACATGTGCAAGGATGTGTTTTCAGGAAATGAATCTGGTGACCACATGGAATATATTCAGTTTTGCAAATCCAGCTTTAGTACTTCCTCCAAAATGTTGCCTATCAGATTCCTGGAACCTAATTTATAAAGATATCTAATAACTTTGAAATACTTTCAGTGGTTTATAATGTAAATCTAACTAAATTACAATTATTATTTATCTGAAATTATGGTTTTTACAAGGCCATACCCCTGATTATTATGGAACAATTATATTGATATTATGAATTTAGATAGCTGGACAGTATGTATTATTTTGCTTTAGGTAGACTATCTTTCTATGCTGTTAGGAAATAGATTAATTTTCCCCTGGCCAGGAAAAACCACCTTACAAAAGGAGAAGGTGAAAAAAGGAACTAGAGAAGTTAAAATACTTTAAAACTGAAAACATAACTGCTTTCCATGAAGTGGCTCCTTGCCCTATTCCTAGTCACATCTTCGTTTTCCACACTGTATAATGAGACTTTCTGTGGTGATAGTACAGGGTGCAAGGCCCTTTAAAGAAGGGATTTTTGCTTGTTGGCAGCTCCTGGAGCTCTCTTCTGTCTAGTAGTTAAGATCTCCAGAGTGGCTTATGGGCTTTGTGTAATTTCTATCTGCACCCAGACAGCCGGACTTCATTTCATTTTATTTGCATTTAATAATAAGCTGCCTTTCCTTAGCTCTTAAGTTGTGAATCATCAAACACTATCAAATCCTCCTTCCCATATTACAACTATACTTACTGTGAAACAGACCCATAGGTGACTTATTGGTTCCAGGGCAGAGCTGGCCCTCATGCCAAGTGTTTCAGGAAGGCAGCCACTGTGATAGATTTCTTTTTGGGCTAAAATAGAGGCCATTTCTGAGCTAATATGAAGACTGAGAACAGCAATCAAGCATTTTGGTGGGTTCATCTTTAACTGTTACAACAGGGCAGATCACTCATGACTCTTTACAGTTCTGATTTTATTTTCAGGAAAGGAAATGGATGGCCAAGTCACTACATGTGAAGCAAAGTAGATAGTGAGAGTTAAAAAGGTAAAATAAAAAAAGGGGGGGGGGGAACTGAGTGACAGAAGAAATAAAAAGGACAGGGAATAGTGTTTACAAAGAGGAAAGGAATTGTACAAATGAGAACAAAGCTGGTGCATAGCTTTTGATAATATATGAAAATAAGTGAATTTGAGATCTCTTTGCCAAGTCATTGTCCGTCAATACAAATGCAGCTGTTGTGTTGGCAGCTGCTGTGCTTATAAGCACTAATGATGAAGGAAAGGGTGAGGAATAAGGTGAAGGATTTTACATATTAAAAGTTGTTTTGGGATTATGTCCTTTTGCTATGCATTTGAAAGGAAAAATACATATTACTTGAGAAAGTTAGGGTAACCAGAGCAGGATGAGGAAGAGTGAGTCACAATCAGAATAAAAAGTCACTCAATATCAGACATCAGAGATCTCAGTGTGTGGTTTTTCCTTTGTCTAAAATTGTCCAGTCCTGGTAATTAGAAAGTGAGCATAATGAAGGGGCTGTTCTGAGTCATGCTTTAATGAGTCAAAATTATAGCAGGCAATGTCCGTTATCCGGAAGCACTTGTGTGTGTGTATGTGTGCCAGGGGCAAGGTGTCATGTTTCAGAGGAGAACAGTACTGGAGCTTTCCTCTGACTCAGGCTGTACTGATAAAATTGGCATGAGCCTAGGCTAGGAGTGGCCAAACACTGGCCACATCTCTTGCAGAATGTCTCTAACTTCACAGTCTCCCTCTTGTCTGAAAAATGTGTACATTGTTACTTTTCACTTTGGCTCTTGCTTTTTGTCTCATTGTCCACCATCATTCCTTTCCAACTCTGCAAAGCTGCTTCTGAAGGAAGCCTAGACTAGAAAATTTAGGATAGACATTTTCACAAGGTTAAAAACCAGAGGAGGGAGTAGGAATGATTAAACAGACTATATAATTTTCCAGGAATCAGAGGTGAGATCAGAAATGATTGGCAGGTTACAGAAAACCAAACCAATGCAACATGGAAACAATTTCCACAAAGGAATTTCAAAATAACAATGTGTAAAGATACCCATTTTTCTGGAAAAATGTTGATCTTGCCCTAAGACTGCCCACATACACATAGAGATGTGTTTGTTTTCCCTAACAAAACTGCACTTTTAAAATACAATTTTTTTCTCTGCATCCTTGCCAGCACTTGCTGCCTCCCTCCCTTTTTTTTTTTTTTTTTCTAATATGGGCCATTCTTACCACTGTGAGATGGTTATCTCTTTGCAGTTTTGATTTTAATTTCCCTAACTATAAGTTCTGCTGCACATTTTTTCATGTGCCTGTTGACCATTTATAGTTCTTTGGAGAGGTGTGTTTTAAGCTCTTCTTCACACTTTTTGACTGCTTTGTTTTTGTTGAGTCCCATGAATAGTTAGGATATCTTGGATATCAATCCCTTATTATTGTATACACTGCAAAGAATTTTTTCCCATTCAGATGGCTGTCTTTTTTGTTTTATTATTGTCTCTTTTGCTGTCCAGAAACTTTTTATTTTGATGTAATCTCAGCTGTTTATGTTTCTCTTTATTTTCATTGCATCTGTAATTGTGTCCTGAAAGAGGTTTCCGATGTAAGTCATGGAGTGTTTGGCTATACTTTCTTCTGTATATTTTATAGTTTTAGGTCTTACATCCAAGTCTTTTATCCACTTTGAATTGATTTTTATGCATGGTGTGAAGTAGTCTAGATAGCTTTTTTGCATGTAGTGTCCAGTTTTTCTAACACCATTTATTGAAGAGACTATCCTTGTTTCAATGTATATATTTTTTGTCCCTATGCCATAGATTAGTTGACCATCCATGTGTAACTTTATTTCTGGACTTTAGTTCTATTCTAGTTGTATGTGTGTGTGTGGGGGGAGGGTGTATGTGTCTCTGTGTGTGTGTTATTGTTTCATTGCCAGGTTGTTTTAATTATTATGGTTCTGTAGTATAATTTATACACTGCTGGTCAGAATGCAAACTGGTCTAACCACTATGAAAATCTGTGTGTAACACCTTTAAACTACTAAAAATAGAGCTACCATTTCATCAAATGATATTACTTCTAGGAATCTACACAAAAGGTGCAAAAACAATAATTAAAAGGAAACTTGCTCTCCAGTGTTTATTGCAGCACTATTTACAATAGGCAGGATATGGAAACAAAAACTAAATGCCCCCAAACGAATGGATCAAAATTTTGTGGTATATCTATTCAACTAAAAAAGACAAACTCATGTCATGCACATGGATAGAGCTACAAGGAATCAATCTAGCCATAATAAGCCAAAAAGAACAATTTAAATACAGAATGATCTCACTGATATGTGGGATATAGAGAAACCAAATAAAGGACAAGGGAAATTTAAAACTAACAAACTGATAACAGAACTAAAGCATACAGGTGACTTGATGTTGGGAGAATTTGGGGTATGCAATCAATAAAAAAATACAAACAAAAATGCAGCCTTTGCCTTTTTGTACCTGTGGAAGTATCTTTTTCTTATTTTTCCTTAATAAAATTGTTCTTTACCACTGAATGTGTGGACTCTGCAAAAACTTACCAATGGGATGCAAGGACCCCCCCATGTCCCAAACCCCAAAACATCTGTTTTTAATAATGCACCTTGTTATTATATGTTCCTTGCCATAGTCTTTGACTTTCCCTCCCTAGAATGCCCTTAACTGGCTGCTATCCTTTGATTGGCTGATAGACCCTTAGCCCAACCTTGAAGAACCTACTTAAGTTTCTTTAAACTGTGTGAAGTTTTCCTTCACTAAACCTTACTAGAAAATGCAGAGGTGCTCATTTAATCAGCATCTTTCATTTCTAATATAACTTACATCTCACTGGATTTGAAGTTTTAATTCATACACTTGCTTACTTTGGCTATGTTGTCTACATATTTATTTATGTTTGTGAACCTAGAACCCTCTACCTATATCTAGTAAATAATCAGTGTTGTGAACATTGCTAAGTACATATATGTGCGTGTGTGTGTGTGTGTGTGATATGAAGATAAGAGTTAATTGATTTTATTTAACTTGGTTTATCTTTTGAGAAAATAATCTAACTTTTATTCAGTATAAAATCATTATTGTACCCAAAAACAATGGCTATTTATTTTAAATGATAATTCAGCTAAAATGTTACCTTTTATTTAAACGGACAAGGTGTACAGTAATAATCAAGAATGGCAGTGTTGTTTTCTTGAAACCAAAAACATCTAACTCTTCATTAAGTAATTCAAGTTTATACTGTACTCAAAATTCCTGCTTCAGTAGTGGAAATAAAATTTTCACAGAATAAGTGTTGTGAACCCTGTCTAGGTTGAAAAGTCAGTGGATGTATTCTAGCACAAAGGATGTATTCTAACTTCAGATCTGACACTGTCCCACCACTAGTCATTTCATGACTGTTGACTCGTGTTTTTCCCACATTGTTATGTCAAGGATAAGGAGGGTCTCCTCTTGTAGAATCTTTTCCTGTGATGGTGCTGTGCATTTGTGAATCATGTGACCATATTTCAGGATTGCAGTATGTGACTTTCAAGTATTTGTATGTAAAGGGAAAAATAAAGTGTAATGACTGACTGGTGTTTATTGGTATGTTTTTGTTTTTGTTTTTAAACCTGAAATGGACTAGAATATAGAGTTTGGACACTGGTCTCTGTTAGAGGCAGGAATGATGGTGCTCCAGGAACAGCTATTACCCATTAATAATATAAAAGTGATTGCAATGCAAATTTATCCATTGTCTCTGAAACCAAAGTAGGTCCTCTGCCTATCTTTCCTGTTCTTCACAGAATTCACTCCTACCCACTAGAATCTGTAAAAGTTCTTGCATATCCTACTACAGCTGGAAGTTGGCTAGCATTGAGAGTAGAGACTACAGAACCTATGTTTGCATTTTTCCTGTATGCCATCTGTTCACAGATCAGATTACTGTTGCCTTCAGTTAAAAAAAAAAAAAAAAAACAGATTGTATTGGCCCAAGGTCAGGAGAGAAGTCTCATTACACTATTTGTTGAAAAAAAACCTTACCTCATCCTTGCAAAACAACTGCAATTAGAATATGTGTCCCTCAACTGGTTCCTCTGGTTATAATACTTAGCTACTCTACTGGAAATTTATAAAAACACCTTCTCTTTCTTTTACTCTGACCTCGCCCCCTGATTTTTTTTTTTTTTTTTGAAGATTCCTACTGTCAGACTTGCTTTACCTTCAATTGTGCTTTTGCTCAGAACTTTTAGTTTTGGTCCCAGTGAACATTAGGACCAGTTAAAAAAAATCTATATTTCCCTTTTGTCAAATCACTTTGGCATCATCTTTAAAGGAAATTTTTTTCTTTCCATTTCTTCACTTTATGTATTAGATATTAGGAAGGAGAATGACAGTAAAGCTAAAAATTGAAATCCTTCCCTGTTTGCTGGGTCATTTCTTTGAAAGAAATCTAGAAGATTATGTATATGTTACAGTATATGTCTCCTCTTCAACTCTTCTGTAGAAATTTATATTGGTAGATGATAAAAGACTTTTCTGTATCTTAGGGCTCTTATTTTCATTTAGAAAAAATTATAAAAATGAAAACAACCTAATGCCTTCAAGAGATGAGCTGATCAAAAAGATGTGGTTGGTATATATACACAATGGAATACTACCCAGTGATCAAAAAAGACAAGCTCATGCCCTTTGCAACAACATAAATGGAGCTTCAAAGGATTATACTAAATGAAATAAGGCAGAAAGAAAAAGAAAATTATCAGATGGTTTCACTTATATGTGGAATATACAGAAACTGAACAATGGTCAGGAAATAGAAAAACTTGAAAGAGAAAAACAGGAGACAAAACAGGAAAGAAAAAACTGCGCAGGTAAACCATAGATTTGAGGCATACAGTGGGGAGAGGGAGAGAGGTCAAAATGGGGGGAGAAAGGCATATGGGACTATAATGACTGTTCACAGCCACTGTGGTGGTGGTGGTAGAATTATGGGTACTACACAAGAAGGGAGAAATCAAATATTGTACAAAAAGGAACAATGATATAAGAAAAAAAAAAGGAAAATGTGGTCATCAGGGTGGTTCTTCATTCAGTACCACTGATATTATGAAAAAATGAAATATGAATAAAAGATGTAGAGGAAAGAGAATGGGGATTCAGGGAGGACTCAGCCATCTATGACAGAGCAGATCCAGGGCAGATCCTTCCCTCATAGGCCTTAGAGAAACTAATCCTGCCAGTGCCTTGATCTCAGACTTTTAGCTCTTTGAACTAGAACTATGTGGGAAAAGTTTATGCTGTGTACATTAACCAATTTTTGCTACTTTGCAATAGTAACCCTAGTTAAACTAATGCACTGTGTAAACTATTCCCAAGAAATTCCTTATCTTTAAATTGTTTCAATCTGTGCCTCAACTGATAACTAAATCAGTTTATTATTTAAAAATAGACAATCAAGCATATAAAGTAAATATACCATATAAAATGTGAGGAGACTTACCAGAGTCTCTTTAGCAATATTGAGAGACATAGCCTGAGATCCTGGTGAATCCTTAAATTTGTAAAGATGAATACAGAATGGGAACACTGATGAAGAAGACCGGATAGGTATAAAGTTCCTTAAACCACAGCCTCTTTGCACTTGCGATTCTACTTGACCTTGACAAATAACATTTCATTATGTTTCTTGAGCCTTTAAAAAGTGCTCTTAAGAAGTGGGAAGTGTAGAAATAAATCCTTGATTGTCGAATATCCTGTTTACATTGTGAAAGTCAGCTATGTGTGTACCCCACTATTGGGGGCTCTGAGAAGTTATCTTAAAGAATAGTGTTTTGCTTCTTGCAGAGAATTAGAATAATTTTAATGAACTTTCTCATGTGACAGATGTGGAAACTGAATCTGGGCTATGGGAATCTTATCAGTCAACAATGTGCAGCTTCTTTTGTTTCTCTTTAATTTTATTCTTCCTATTTAGACTTGTAGAGAGAATGGCTATAAACATAGTATTTTTCCTTCACTTCCTCCTTAATTTTGTCTCCTAATATTCTTTCTTCTTGAGTTTCTTGTAGAAATAAAAGACAGATTCTAGCCTGGTGACTGAATGGAGCTCAGTGATTTATAAGTGCCCCTGCTTGTCCTATAATCCAACCAGTTTCCAGGTCTGCTTAGCTCCTAGCTTATCAATAATTCATTGCACATTTTCCAGTCAGTGTTGTTTTGACTTACAGCTTTTGAAAGTGAAGTGAGCTAAAGGGAGAGTGAAGGAAGTTTTGCCCTGGTGTTCGGGCTAGACTTCATTGAATTAGGAATATATGATCTCTCTTCAGTAGCATGAGAAAATATACCACTAAAATATATGGTTCTAAATTAAATGTGTTTTTTGTGAGGGTGGACTGGTGGTGAAATGCAAGAACATGGGGGAAAAAATCACAAAACACCCCCTCAGAGTTACCTTTTCTCTGCTTAGGATTTTTAAATTGTTCATATATATTAAGAACAATATACCATTCTTCTTCAACATTGGAAATAGCCTAGTGATTTGTTGACTTTGACTCTTTTTAACCCATATTACCTGATACCCTAAATTAATGGGTCTAAATGTATATTTGAAAATGCAGTCACTCCCAACCTTCACTGTGCATCATATTCACCTTGTGGGCATAACACAAATAAACACAGATGCCAAGGTTCCACTTCCAGAAATTGTGAGTCATTTGGCCTGGGATGTGGACCATTAGTCACTATTTCTTTGAAAACTTAACAGATTTTTCTATTGTACAGACTGTTGAAGACAATGTATTTAGTGGTTCAGTAAGCCAAAGCAATTGATGATTGATATGGATGAAATATAAGCATATTCTTCAAAATAATGATGAAGTGAGAGACAGCCTCTTCTTGAATCCTGTGATAGCAGTTACCTAGGAAGTAGCCAGAAATGGTGTTTCAATGTATGTTTTTTCTCCAATCCATGAAATACCACTTTAACCAGATGAATATGGTAGATTTCTCTGACTTATTGGGCAGACATGGGGTCTGATAATTCTTTGACTTGATCAATGAGTTTCTTCCTAAATAAATGAAATGGATTTCTGCTTACTTAATTCAATGAGGTCTCTTTACATGCCTTGGTCTGAAGTTAGCAAGTTTAGTTCTCAGATGAAGAGAAGCGCTAGTTAGAGTACAGCTATTAGACACCAATGCACTAATGAGCCAGCTATGGCATGTAATCAATGTGTGAAAAATGGATAATTCTCACTAATGCCCTGCTAATGTTCTCATAATGATCTGTCAAAGTACTAGAGGTAATTATTGTCATGGCAATTTGGCCCAAGTTCACTGGGATAATCCTGACATTGGTGAACAACATGCTTTGTCAGTTTGTTATCCACTTTGAGTCTTTTTTTCTCTATATCTCCTCACATAGAGAATCTAATTTTATATATTACTTATTTACGTACTGCATTTTCCTTCTTTCGCCTGTCTTCAAAGTCTCCAGTTCATCTTTTCTTCCTAGTCTCTTACTCTTTCTATTGTAAAAAAGAAAAACAAACAAAAAACCCAGTAGGAACTCAAGATTCCTAAGATTTAATCCTGCTTCTACCATAAAGAAAAATAATTGTAACTCTATGAGCCTGCTTCCTTAAATGTAAGAAGGACGTGAGATTTTTTTTTTGTTTTAAAATTATGCAATTCTAGATATCTCTTGCATTTCTGCTTTCTTTGTCTCTGTAGCATCATTTCTTTATCAAGTTTATTTATTATCATGACTCATATTTGAGCCAATGGACATAGAACAAACAAGGTTTCTATTTAGTCATCAGTGGCACAGAAAAATGAAGCTCACCTGCCATTGAGATTTAGAGGTGGAAGAAGAAAACAGAACCTCTAGTTATGAAAGCATACTTCCAAGTAGATGACAAGGTGACACTGCCACCCTCCAAACTTTCTACAAGGATAGTTATTCTTGTAGGAGAATATTTCATTAATATGCTCTTAAATAATAAATTCTCATAACAAAACCTTGAATCAGTATTGCAATCTACTAAAGAATTTGGATCTTGTCTCCGTTTACAAAATCCCTCTGAGATATTTGGGGCATATAATAATTATCTCTTTGTGGGTGGAAAGTAAAAAAAATGGAGATTAATAATACTTATAAAAGTGAATTTTCATTACTTGCTTCCCTTTATTAAGCAATGTATCCTTTTAAGCTGTTCTTGTATGCTTTTGTGTGTGTGTGTGTGTGTGTATGTGTGTATGTGTTTACTTTTTGAATATTGTAACTCAGCATAGTAAGGCATTTTGTCATTTTTCCCATTCTAGCCAAACTGAGAATGAATGGACCATCTCCTTACAAAGTAGACAAATCCATAGTAAATAACAAATTTGAGGATTTTTGAGATTTTAAAAGTACTTAAATGTTATTTTGTAATAGAGGTTAGAAAACTTAAGGATAGTAGTTAAATTTTATAAACACAATAATGGTTAACTTTTTTTTTCTTACTTAACTGTAACCCTTCACAAATGTAATAACACATGAACATATTTTTTTTTCTTGGAAGTTATATGAAATACAGAATCTAGGCCAGATTTGACCCTGGGGCTATTGTTTGCTAATACCTGCCTTAGAGTTATGCCCTTAAGAGTTATAGCCCTAAGAACTAAGCCAAAAAGAACACTCATGTTCACATGCAGCTGCATATAGTAGGGACATTAAAATATCACCATATAGGAAATTGACACTTAAGGGTTGATCACTATGCTAGTCAATTTGACAGTCATTGAAAACAAGATTCATTTCTTGGAAGGAATGCACTCTCCAATCAGCAACATGAGATCTTGAATAGTTTATTTCCAAATTCTGTTAAATTTCAGGTACACAGTATAGAAGGTGCTACCCTGTATTTCTAGTTTTAAACCAGACTTCCACTTAGTTATTTTTGAGTCATCTACATTCTTTGTTTCCTTACTGGTTAAAGGGAACTAGTGATGTTTTCTAATCTATTTTTTAGTATTGATATATGTATGTGCTTTTTAAATATATGACTATTCTTTTCTTTTTTGAGACTAGTTCTCACTATTTTTGGCTGTGGAACCACTGACTCACATTGCCCAGGATACCACAGACTCAAGCAATCCCTAGCTTCAGCTTCCCAGGTAACTGGGATTACAAGCTCACATCACCGTGCCCAGCTATTTTTGGGGGGACCAGGTCTCACTATCTTTCCCCATGCTGGACTCAAACTGTGATCCCTGATCCCCAGCCTGGCTTCCTAGACTCCTGCTTACAAGCACATGCCACCATGCCTGGCCTATATGACTATTCTTTATGAAATATAAAGAGTTGTAAAGAATTAAATGCTATTGGTAGCAATGAAAAGAAGAGGTAAATAGGCTAGGACTTTGAATAAAATATAGAATGGTGGTATAAATTTAAGAGTAAGGTTGTGTGTAGCAGGAAAAACACTGTTTAGCTAGTATGATGAAGAAAGGAGAAAGTACAGATGAAGGTTTGAAATTGTTTTTCTTATGAATAGTCAAATTCTGCTGATGACACTCTTGAAATACAGAGTTAAAGGATTATGTTTTATTTTATATCTATGGAGAGATTTCTGAATAAGAAACAGAACAACTAAGCAAAAAATATGTTTAAAAGATTGATTTGGCTTTATGTGATAGAGTATGTAAATATTTACAGGTACTAATTGCCGCTACAGGGGCTAGTGTTTTTCTTCTTCAATATTTCTTTAAGTTGTATTTTGGCATCAGTAAAAATACCTAATCTCTAGATAGCTGGATATATAAATCACAATACTGCTTCTGTTATTTAAATGTAAAAACTGAACTAAGGAAGAAAAATGCTTAAACTCAGATTGGCAATTAGTATAGAAATGTTCTTTCTTTGGATCAACTCAGAAAACCTTAGTAACAAAAATTAAACTATGACATTAATGAACTGTTTGTATAGTTCCAGGGGTAAAACTCTAGTTCTTCCAAGAACACTCACTACCCTAGAGCATCAAGACACCCCCGTCAAAAAGATTTATACAACAAGCTCTAGACACTTTGAGGCACGAAAAAATATTTAAGACCCATTAATCTAAAATAGAAGAAATAATGGAAAAAGAAGACAGACAATACAATAGAAACCACATCTACTCACCACATTCACTCTCTGAAAAGGAACTTGTCCCCCAAGATAGCCAAAGGAAACAAGATATAATCACCACAGCAGCAAAACCACCAAGGCAGAATTAACAACAACTAGATAGACTTCAACATGCTATCTAATACTAGAGCAATAGTTACTCAATATGTAGAGCAACTCCAAAAGGAAAACACGGGAAGGAGGAAGAATACAAATACTCAAGCACGCTCTAAGAAAAATAACTCACCACCAAAAGATAAGCAGTCTGTAGAAACCAATATGGATGACATGGAAGAAATGCTTTATATGTCAGACAAAGAATTCAGAATGAACATGATAAAAGCTCTCAAAGAGGGGGAAAAGGGAAAGCAAGAGGTTAGAAGTTTTCAACGAACTCAAAGAAGTAGAAGAAAAATATAGAAAAGAATGCAGCAAATGAGCAGTATTATTGATGAACAGAAAAATGAAATTGAAACCCTAAATAAGAAGCTGCAGGAGATACAGTAGATAAGAGGAGCAATAGAAGAGCTCAAAAATGCAGGGAAAAGCCAGAAAACCAGATTAGAAGAAACAGAAGAATGAATCAGCACAGAAGAATACAGAAGTGGAGAGGATGAAGAAAGATAAAGAGAGAGAAAAACAAAGTAAGAAAACAGAAGAAAAAATCGGATATCTGTCAGATACCCTAAATAAAACAAATATAAGAATAATTGGAATCCCAGAAGGAGAAGAGAAAGACATAGGATCTGAAAGGCTTTCAATGAAATAATGGAGAGGTATTTCCCAAATCTGAAGAATGAAATGAAAACAGACATACAGGAAGCAAAAAGGACACCAAACTACTTTAATGAAAGAAGAAACACAGCAAGACACATCATAGTAAAACTCTCAAGAGTCAAAGATAAAGAAAAAAATATGAGAATAACAAGAGAGAGGAAAGAGATAACCTACAAAGGAAAACCCATTAGACTGACTTCTGATTTTTCAGAAGACACTCCAAGCAAGGAGAGAATGGGGCCACATCTTCAAAACACTCCAAGACAAACCAAGAATACTCTACCCAGCAAAAGTGTCCTTCCTTTATGAAGGAATAATTAGAACCTTCTCAGACAAACAAAGCCCCAGAAATTTGCAACCTCCTAACCCCCACTCCAAGAACTCCTGCAAGAAGACCTAAGACTGCAACCTGCAGAGAAATAAAAATAATGGATAATTAAAAAAACAAGAAGAAGAAAAAGAAGAAACTAAAGCAGACCCCCAAATGACCACCAGGAGCCCAATGTTATAACCTCAAACATCAACAATTACTCTAAATGTCAATGGGCTAAACTCATCAATCAAAAGACACAGAGTTGCTGACTGGATTAAAAGATAGACCCCAACATTCCACTGCCTCCAAGAAACACATCTGATCCCCCAAAACAAGCATAGATTGAAGGTAAAAAGGGTGGGAAACAATTCTAGAAGCAAATGCCACCCCCCCCCCCAAAAAAAGGGCAGGAGTAGCCATTCTTAGAGCAGACAAAGCAGATTTCAAAATTTAAAAAAGTGACAAAGAATAAAGAAGGTCACTACCTAATGGTTCAAGGGTCAACCCATCAAAAAGACTTAACAATTATCAACATATACTCACCAAATGAGGGTGTACGAAGATTCACAAGACAGCTACTAAGAGAATTGAAAACAAATATTGATGAAAACACGCATGTAGTAGGAGACTTTAACACCCCACTCTCAACAAAGGTCAGACCAAAAAAACAAAACCTGCACAAGGACACAAAAGCCTTAAAAGAAGATCTAGAAATATTGGACCTAATAGATATCTACAGGACTCTACACCCACAAGGAAAAGAATACACCTTCTTCTCAAATACACATGGACCATTCTCTAAAATTGAACACAATCCTAGGCCACAAGGCAAACATGAATAAATATACAAAGATTAAATTGATACCAACTTTTTTCTCAGATCATAAATGTATCAAACTATAAATCAACAATGATAAGAAAGCAAGAAAAACATCAAACACTTGGAGAATGAACAAAATGAAGAATGGGTAATTGAAAAAATTAAATGAAGAATGGGTAATTGAAAAAATTAAAGAAGAAATTAAAACTTCGAAACAAATGACAAGACATTCCAAAATGTCTGGGATTCAGCAAAAGCATATCTAAGAGGAAGGTTCATAGCAACACAGGACTATATCAAAAACTAAGAAACTAAGCAAAAAATAACCTAATCTACCATCTTGAAAAATTAGTAAAAGAGCAACAACAACAAAACCCAAAACCCAGCAGGCAAGAAGTAACAAAAATAAAAGAAGAAATAAATAACCTAGAAATAAAAAAAGATTATTCAGAAGATCAAAAAAACCAAAAGCCAGTTCTTTGAAAAAATAAATAAAATTGATAAGCCCATTGCAAAGCTCACAAAAGAAGAGAGAAAATTCAAATAAACAGAATCACAAATGAAAGAGGAGAAATTACAACAGATACAAAAGAAATCCAAAGGATAATAAGAGACTACTATGGACATCTATATGGAAATAAATACAACAACCTGGATGAGATCGACAGATTCTTAGAAAGATACAACTATCAAAAACTGAGCATAGAAGATATAGAGAACTTAAACCAATCACAAGTAGTAAAATTGAAGCAGTCATCAAAACTCTTCCTACAAACAAGAGCCCAGGACCTGATGGCTTTACAAATGAATTCTACCAGACATTCAAAGATGAAATAATGTCTTTAGTACTAAAGCTTTGCCAAAAAATTGAGGAAAAAGGAAAACTGCCAAACATATTCTATGAAGCAAACATCACACTCATACCAAAGTACAGTATGAAGAAATAAAACTATAGACCAATTTCCCTAATGAACATGGATGCAAAAAATTTAAACAAAATCCTGGCAAATCAAATCCATGAAAAGCATTATTCACCATGACCAAGTAGGATTTATCCCAGGGGCATGAGAATGTTTCAATATCTGGAAATCAATTAACATAATACACCACATCAACAAAGAAAAAAACAAAAACCACATGACCATATCAATAAACACAAAGCATTCGACAAAGTCCAGCATCCATTCATGATAAAAGCCCTTGAAAAATTGGGGATTAAAGGAATTTACATCAACATTATAAAAGCCATCTATGACAAACCTATGGCAAACATCATTTTAAATTGGGATAAACTAAAATCATTCCAACTAAGACATGGAACCAGGCAAGGATGCCCATTCACCTCACTACTCTTTAACATTGTACTGGAAGTTCTAGCTAGGGCAATAAGGCAAGAGAAAGACATAAAAGGGATACAAATAGGAAAAGAGGAACTGAAGCTCTCAATTTATGCTGATGACATGATTCTCTTTATATATAAATGCAAAAAGTCCACAGAAAAATTGCTTGAAATAGCAAACAAATTCAATAAGGTAGGTGGATACAAAATAAACACACAGCAGTCGGTAGCTTTCCTATATTCAAAAAGTCAAACGGAAGAAGAAGAAATAAGGAAAACCATCCCATTTACCATTGCAACAAAAAAATTTAAATACCTGGGAATAAACCTAACAAAACACGTGAAAGAACTATACAAAGAAAACTTTAGAATGCTGCTAAAAGAGATAGATGAATACATAAGGAAATGGAAAGACATTCCCTGCTCATGGATTGGAAGAATTAATATCATTAAAATGGCCATCCTACCAAAGCAATCTACAGATTCAATGCAATACTGATAAAAATCCCAATGACATTTTTTAAAGAGATAGAACAAAAAGTACTGAAATTTATATGGAATAGCAAAAAACCTCAAATACCAAAATGTCTCCTGACCAGAAAAAAAAAAGAATGGAGGTATTTCAATTCCAAACTTCAAACTATACTACAAAGCCATAATAATTAAAACAGCTTGGTACTGGTACAAAAGCAGACAATCAGACCAATAGAACAGAACTGAGTGCCTGGAAATAAAACCACACATAAATAAAATCAACTAATCTTTGACAAAGATTTGTCAACTAATCTTTGACAAATAAAATCAACTAATCTTTGACAAAGGAGTGAAAAACTTCCATTGGAACAAAGATAGCCCCTTCAATAAATGGTGCTGGGAAAACTGGACTAAGACATGCAAAAAAAAAAAAAAAATGGACCAAGACAACTCTCTCACACCATGTACAAAAACAAGTTGAAAATAGATAAAAGACTTAGATATTAGACCTGAAACCATAACATACATAGAGGAAAACTTGGGAAAATGACTCCATGAATTACAATTCAGAAATCCCTTTCCAGACACATCTACAGATGGCAAAAAAAATGAAGGAAAACATAAAGAGATGGGACTACATCAAACTAAAAAGCTTCTGTAAAGCAAAAAGAGACAACAAAAAAACAACAAAAAGCCCAACCGCATGGGAAAAAAAATTTTGTCCTCCACAAGAGTGATAAGAGTTTAATAACAATGATTCACAAGGAACTCACACAAGTAAACAACGCAAAGCAAGAAGACCAATCAAAAAATGGGGAGAACTAAAAAGACACTTCTCCAAAGAGGAAATACAGATGGTCAACAGGCACATGAAAAATTGTTGAATGTCATTACCAATAAGGGAACTGCAAATCAAAACCACAATGAGATACCAACTTACACAAGTAAGAATGGCTCACATATAAAGAATGGGCAACAGCGAGTGTTGGCATGGATGTGGAGAGAAAGGAAAATTCTTACACTGCTGGTGGAAATGTAAACTGGTCCAACCACTATGGAAAGCTGTGTGGAGGACCCTTAAACTAATGAAAATGGAACTACCATTTGACCCAGCAATTGCTCTCTTGGGATTCTACCCAGAAGAGACCTCAATGTGGGTACAAAGCGACACCTGTGCTTGGATGTTTACTGCAGCACTATTTATAATTGCAAGGGCATGGAAACAACCTAAATGTCCCAAAACAGATCAAAGGATGAAAAATATGTGGTGTATATATACACAATGGAGTTTTACTCATCAATTAAAAATGACAAATTTGATTTTTTGGTAACATGGATGTACTTAGAAGAAATCATATTAGGAGAAACAAGTCAAAAAGAAACAGAAACCAAATGACTTTACTAATATATGGGATTTAGGGAAAAATAAAAGTCATGAGGAAAAGTCAAAACAAGCTAACCACCAAACTGAAGCACACAACTTCAGGCACAGGAGGGAAAGGAGGTGAATGGTAGGGAAAGTGTGGTGGGGGGTGGGGAATGAATCCCTAAGATCACAAAGATGTGAAATTGTGAAATTTATATATAAATAAGTTTTTTTTAAGTCAGATTTATTTGAGGGAGGAGTGCACGTAGAGGGAGGTTTATAAATTAAGAAGTACAAATATTACCATTAACAAAAATTGGTTTTACTTTTTATAAATTTGTTTGAGAAAGCCAGAATTTATGGTTCCATGATTGGAAAAAATGGTAGTCAAGTCTTGAATTTTCTGCTTACTAGTTGTGTGAATATTGGAAAACACTTCATGTTTTGGAACTCAGTTTATTCATTCATGAAGAATAGGATAATAAGAAAATTACTTTTCTTGCAGAATGGTTATAATTGAATAATATGAGAATTTAAAAAAAGAAATATAAAATGTTATAATTCTCTGTTTTATCAACAGTACACTAAGCTGTGATAGACTGAAATTGCAAAATAACTACCCTTTTTGTAGTTGTTGAGAGTAGGTCTCGTTATTTTTTTCCCCAGGGAAACGCAGGCTCATGTTGCCCAGGGTACCACGGACTCAAGCAATCCCCAGCCTCAGTACCTGGGATTACAGGCACGTGCCACCACGCCCGGGTATTTTTGGGGTCTCACTGTGTTTCCCTGGGTGGAACTCTAATTGAGATCTCTGGTCCCCACCGCGGCTTCCTAGGCTGCCACTTACAGGCATGAGAAAAATAACTACCCTTAATAAAACAATCCTTATTCCATTTGGATCTGTACTTCTGTGCAATTCCCCCCCCCCATACAAGTGAAAAATTATTGAAAATATTTTTAATGTGTAGTTTATTCTGTTTGTAATGCATTTCTTATCTGTCAGCAAAGTTTTATTGTATAATGACAATATATATTTAAAAGTTTTGTGTTTCTGAGAGAACAAAAATGTATATTAGTATTAAAACTATTTTAATGAAAAAAGACAAAAAGTATGATGATCGTAATAGTGGTGATAGACAAAGACAAAGTAGCATATATTTGAAAAGCAGAGCACTCATTTCAAAGCAATTATCACATATATTTACTAATCTATCCCTTATGATATTGACACTGTTAAGATTATCAGAGATAATCAATCCTTTTCTGTGACTGGTCCCACAACAGGAGGCACATTGAAGACTCCACAGAGAAGGCATCTTGCCTCTTGGCTGGACCATTATTTGAAAGAGCTCAACCTGTGACTTTTCACAAGTCTAGAGTCACTTCCATATTCTCTAGAAAAAATTGTAGTTTGTCGTTTAGATGCCACAAAAATGGCTCAGTAAACTGAGTGGTAAGTTGCTGGGACTTTGAAAAAGAAGAAATGATTGCCAACAGCAAGAATCATTCTCTGTTGTCCTACACTGTTTTTGTTTGTTTGTTGAAAATCTATACAAATCAGGAATGATAGACCAAATTACAACCAGAAATCTAGTAATGGAACAGATGACCAGAGTTTGTTTTTTATTTTTACATTAGATTTCTTTGATGATATGGGTTCAGACTTTTAAACTCTTTGTGCCTCAATTCATCTTTGATAAAATAAATTTAATGTGGTAATAATACTTATTAAACTTATTGAAACTCAAAAAATTAGGTGCTCTGTGTCAAGTAGCCCTAGCCATTGCAAATGGTTACTATTTCCTCAAGATTTTTCATGAAAATCAAAAGTCTCTATGCTAAATTAGTTTTCTCTTGAATGCAATGCAAGGTCAGCTTTTTATTTTCTTACAACTTGTGTGTGTATGTGTGTGTGTGTGTGTTTTAATTGAAAATGACTAGAGAATAATATCTTTACTCAGCAGAATCTGTTTTTGTTGTCCTGCAAGGCATTAATCATCTTTTTTTAATTAAGTGATCATAAATGAATTCCATAGTCCAGTCTTTACCACTGACCTCTCTTATATAACATGAACACTATATTGATGGCTCTTCATATGAGACATTAATAATGGGATATTGAAGTTGATGTTAAATGGAGGGCCCTTGAAGAGGTCATTCCAATAAAATGTGAGCGTTCTCTTGCTTTGTGTCCCCAGATCTTAAGATTCTTAAGAGGTTTGCAGAAGCTATCTTTAATCATTTTTTGATCTGCTCAACCTAAAATATTACTTTTGACACATGAAAATATAACCCTAAGTCAACTATAAGACCTCAACATTGATTATAGAACATCACTTAAGAATGTATGATAATTTATATGCCCCCTACTTATATAGAAATCCTTTTCTTCAATGTCTAAAATTATTTAGGACAAATTTCCTCTAATGGAAGAAGTTCAAATGTTTTGAAAATAGCTAGGATGTAGTTTTGGGAAAGGTATGGGTCAGTTATGGAGACATTTAACTCTTGGCCAACGTTTTTGCCACATATTTTACTGTAATGAAACATACATGATATAAAATTTACTATCTTACTCATTTTTAAGTTTACAGTTGAGTAATATTAAATGCATTCATATTATAAAATGATCACTATTATCCCTTGTCAGAATTCTTTTTTATCTTGTAAAATTAAAATTCTATATCTATTAAAGAATAATTTCCATTCTTCCCTCCCCCCAGTTCCTGGCAACCAACTACCCATGGCAGCACCATTCTACTTTCAATCTCTAAGACTTTGAATACTTAATGTTTCTCATATAAGAGATAAAACTTTATTTTTGTGACTGGCTTATTTCACTTAGTATAATAAGAATAGTCTTCATCCATGTTTTACAATATTTCAGAACTTCATTTCTAAAGCTGACTAATATCTTATTGTGTGTTTACAACACATTTGGCTGGCATATTTAATTTCAATTGGCTTCCGCATTGCAGCTAGTAACCCCTTATCAAGTATATGATCATAAATATTTTGTCAAATTGTTTTGGATAGTAGCTTTTGATGTACATTTTTAAAAATTTTTTCATGGACTTCACTCTATCTTTTTCCTTCTCTTTTGCCTGTGCTCTTCATTTCATGTTCAAGAAATCATTACCCAACTCAAGATGGTAAAGACATTTATCCTCTGTTTTCTTGAGTTTTAAATTGCAAATTTGGCTTATGGAAGCATTTTGAGTTGAATTTTATATATGATATTAAGCATTCAGGGTCCAGATAATTCCTTTCAATGTGGTTACACAGTTTTCCCAGCAGCCATTTTTGAAAATACTGCTAGTTCCCCTTTGGATGCGTTTGGCATTTTTTTTTTCTTCTTCTTTTTTTTTTTTTTTTTTTTTTTGAGACTAGGTCTCGCTATTTTTGCCTATGGAACCGCAGGCTCTCGTTGCCCGGGGTACCACAAACTCAAGCAATCCCCAGCCTCAGCTTCCCAGGTAGCTGGGATAACAGGCGCGCACCACCATGCCCAGCTATTTTTTGGAACTAGGTCTCGCTACGGGCCCCAGGCAGGACTCGAAACGTGATCCCTAGCCCCGGTTACTTCATAGGCTGAAGCTTACAGGCACGAGCCACCATGCCCGGCTTGCATTTGGCATATTTGTCAAAAATCATTTGACCATGAATATGCAGCCTTCTCTATAAACTCTATTTCATCGAATTATATGTACTTTTTTATGCCAGCACCGTAAATTTTATAGCAAAATTTGAATCCAGGAAGTATGACTTTTTCAGTTTTTTTCCAGAATAATTTTTGGATTTTCATGGCCCTCAAGATACCTTACAAGTTTTAGAATGTGTTTTTACACACACACACACACACACACACACACACTTTCATTGAGATTTTGGTAGGTGTTACAGGAAATCTGTAGTTTGTTTAGTCTACTATGGACATCTTAACAATTTTAAAACTGCAAATCATTGCTGAGCATTTTGGTCTTTTAGAAACCTCTTCATTGCACCAGTCTTTTACCTACTTGGTTATATTTATTTTTAAATATTTTATTCTTTTTGATCTATTGTAATACAAGTACTTTCTTAATTTCCTCTTGTTCATTGTCACAGACATGCATCTATAGATTTTTATAGTTGTTTCTGGCTTGTATCCAGCCACTTTGCTGAATTTATGTATTCTAACATTTTTGGGTGGAATCTTATTAATTTCCTACAATATAAAATCATATCTATGAACAAAAATAAGTAACACTTCCTTAGTGTTTTGAACATTTTTTAGTTTTTCTTGATTAATTTATCTTGATTAATTTATTAAATTCTAGTAACAGTGTCTAGTCAAGTAGTGAAAGTAGACTCTGTTGTCATATTCCTGCTTTTAAAATAAAAGTTTCAGTATTTCATCCTGAGAATGATGGGCTTTGTATGACAAGATCAGGCACGTTCAGGGTGGTATGGCTGTAGACATGTGATTGACTTTTTATAATGACTTCTTATGTTCCAGTTGTTTTATTGTACTCTAGCTTAAAATGAGCTTCTGCCACAAAAAGGTGTTATATTTGTTATGTGTTTTTTTCTAAATTAGTTGAGATATCATGTGATTATTTTCCCCCTTCATTAAGTTAAAGGTGATATATTGATGAATGTTTATATGGCATAAATTGAACTTATTGTAATCGTGCATTAGCTATTGAATGTGATATTGAATATAATTTGATTTTGTTGAGAATTTTTGCATCAATTTTCATAAGTTATTTTTCTATAGTATTCTGATAGTGTCTGTCTGAATTTGATACTCACAAAATGAGTAAAGACAGTTTTTCCAGAAAGACTTGCACAGGTCTCCATTTAACATCTACTTCAATATCCTATCATTAATGTCTCATATGAGGATCATTCATTCCTTCCAAAGAATCTGCAAGCTTGTATAGTTTCTAGAGTTCTAAAATAGTTACAACAGATCCATTCTGTCAGAAAATTGTTCATGTTTCTTTTCTTTTCTTTCTTTCTTTCTTTTTTTTTTTTTTTTTAGACTAAGTCTTACTATTTTGCCTGGGGAACTGCAGGTTCATGTTGTCTGGGGTACCAGAGACTCAAGCGATCCCTAGCCTCAGCTTCCCAGGTAATTGAAACTACAGGCGCATGCCATCACGCCCAGCTATTTTTTTGGGGACTAGGTCTCCCTGTGTTGCCCCAGGCAGGACTCAAACCGTGATCCCCAGTCCCAGCTGTGCTCCATAGGCTGACGCTTACTGGCATGCACCATCAAGACACGTTTCTGATGCGTCCTACCTCACTGTCTTCCTAGAACCTTCCTGGTCTTCTGATAGCTGTTTTACTAAATTCCTGCTTTTGCTGAATTCTTGGTCATATATTTTAACTGGTCTTTTCTCTCTGTCTTGTGTTTCCTCAAATATCTCTTGTCTTTCACAAAACAACATGATCACAAAATTGCTTTGTGAATAGAATCTTTTAAAGGTTTGATAATAATAAAGGGACATAGAATAAAACACATAAAAGCATTTGAAATGCCATTTGTTTCAATTTTAATATTAATTTTGTCCTGACTCCACTAGTTCTGTGTATTAGTTCACTGTAGCTATCATAACATAATACTGTTGTATGGTTGAGATTTATTTTCTCACAGTTCTGAAGGCCAGAATCTAAAGTCAAAATACCGGCAGAGTTGGATTCTTCTGGGGTCTTTCTCCTTGACTTGTGTATGCTATTGACTTGATTGAGTGTGTATTTTTGCCCCAGATGTATTCTTCTTATATATAATGTAATAATCAAAATGTTCGTTTAGTCATCCACTCTGAAATCCACATTTTAACACAATCACGTCTTTAAAGTCTTAT
Source organism: Uropsilus gracilis (assembly GCA_004024945.1). NCBI lineage: Eukaryota > Metazoa > Chordata > Mammalia > Eulipotyphla > Talpidae > Uropsilus > Uropsilus gracilis. The sequence goes on along the minus strand of PVHY01001497.1, from coordinate 8,656 downwards.
CTTCTCCAAATGGTTATGTCCTGAGTACTAGGGGTTGGAACTTCAATTTACAGAATTTGGGGGGGGGGGGGTGGGGCACAATTCAATCCAGAACTTTTGATTTCCCCATGACCCCCAGACTCTCTTGCTGTTCTTCATGTGACATTTTTCTTCCTCTTCTTCACCAGCTTTCTGTGCCACTCCCTAAAACTTAATTTTAGCACTGCTAGTAGACATGCCCACATTACTATCAGTTATTACATCTTTATCTCCCTTCTCTCTGAACAACCAACCAGGGAGGGGAAAGGATACACAAAGTGTTCCAGAAAGATGTTTTCCAGAAGGTAACAACAATTTTCTCCTCAAAAGGAATGTTTCTATCATTGTGGCTTAAATTGCAGCTAGTGTTGTAAACAATATTTTCCTCTGACCTCTCTAAGCCTATCACATTCAGTCTTTTATTAAAACGATTTGCTGCATCTGTCTGCTTCAACCTGTAGGTTGTAAGGTTGTAGGTAGAACTATATCTTATATTTTATATTCCCCAACCTCTATCCTACAACCATTATAACATAGGATCTATCTTTTTTCAAGCATTTTTTTTAATGCTCATAAAAAAGCTTTTCACCCTCAGTGAAATTATTTCTCCTTTAATTAACCAGGCTAAATTTTCACTCATTGTCTTAAGATTCATTCTTAACTTTATCCTTAAAATTAACTAAGTACTTCCGGTAATACAAATTATCCTATGCATATACCGACGTCATTACTGATATATAGAATGTTTATCAATTTCATAACTATTTAGGTTTACTGAAAATAACCATTATTTTTGATGAGGTAACATTCTAGACTATTGTCCTTGAATTTATTTTCAATCAAAATGATTTATAAACAGGGAACATTTACAATCAGTCTAGAATAATTTTTGTTGCTGTCACATACATGCATATACACAGATATATATGTGTGTGTACTTATACATACATATGTATATATAGATATCTGCATCTGTGTACATAGAACAATTATATATATGTATAATATAGATCTTAACAATACATTTTTTTCTAGTAACATTTGCATTATTTTATTCTGATCTCTGTATGTGGTGATGGAGCATTTTGTCATTTCTCTGAGGACAACTCTCACAGTTAATAGACACTGTGATCTCTGTTCGAGTCTGTCTTCATAAAACACTCAGTAATTAATTATGTCTTACCACATCATATATGTGTAGAAATAGTAAATCTGATTTAAAAAAAAAAAAAAAACTTCCCCACATGACTAAAGGCATTGTTTCCTTTGGGCTTGGGGTTCAAGAAGTCTATTTGGCCAGTTCCTTCAAAGTACACATCACTTAGAGGAAATTCATAAAATAGTTACAAAGTCAACACCTAGATACTATTCACATTATATTGAATATGTTTTACTGAGCAGATATAAATTGTTTTTCCTCATTTGTTCTTTTGGTCTTGAATCTAGATAGTCACTGTCAAATATTGTTTGGTTAAAAACTTTACATGATGTTTTCTATGTTAAAATTATGTATCTTCAAGACACAGGTTGACAACAGGGTTTTAACGATAGTGATTTTGGGACCGTGTGTATGTGTCAGCATTATGCCAGTCCTCCTGCTGGCAATCATATCTTTTGGAGTTATGAGGATAATTCTACCTTCACTCCTGTTCCGATGTATATTAACTTTGTTTTAACCTGTAAGAGATGTTTCCTACCTCAACTGCAGAGAAACACTGTGGACATCCTTCTGAGCCTTTACCAGCGCTCTCTCACACTATTAATTAAATGAGAAATATTATTACAGAACTTAAAAGCACCTATCAGGCAGCTGATATTTCTACCCACCTGCATTTACTAGAAACAATTTTGCTCCCACTCACTTGCTGCCACTCATGTCTTTAGATTAAGAGAATATTCATTCATGCTTGCAGCTCAGCACATTCTGAGATGGCGTACAGTCGCAGTCATTAGGAAAAAAATGTGTGAGGAAACAAAGATAAGACAGTGAATAATTACTCATGCTTGTGAGCAGTGGGCTTTGTATGAAGTAAAAGAAAGGAGAATGAATAAATGTAAAAACAATCAAACAAAAAACTGGAGAAATGACCTGCATAGACATGGAGAATCACATAGAAACAAGCTGGTAAGAAGTAAGAAAATAAAAAGAATTTAAAATTTTAATTTATATTTTAAGTCCTAATGCCTTTATAACAAATGACTGTCTGAATTCTCATTTTACATTTTACAAAATATTTAGCACACTCATACTACATGACCATTTTAAGTAATGAAACAGTGACACCAATTTTGGTTGTAATTTCTCTAGGGCAGTGTATCAGACATACATCTTCCAGAAACAATGGATCTTTGAAGGATATAGCCACATCTTTGACTCTTCTAGTGAGAGGCTCCCATTATCTGACATTAATCTAATCAATCGCTATTGAACAAGTTGTTAATGTCTAATGTACAAATTGAAAATATTTAGCTAAGACATAGAAGTAATTGTTTCAGGTACAAGATATGCAAACTACCTTATTCTGAAAATCAAGTCAGTCCATCTCTCCTTCATCATTTATATTATATGGAAGGTTAGGACATGCAGATGATTATAATACAACTCAGAAAAACAAGGTTATGCTGTGATTCAAGGTGTGTGTGTGTGTGTTAGTGTGTGTGCGTGAGTGCATGTGTGTGTGAAATAGAGAATCACAAAACCAGTCATGATCTGCCAAACTGAAGCAATCTTTGACTTATGTGCCTAACATTATTTCTTATATCCAAGCCACCGTTATTATGGCTAAGAAGAAAGTGTAGCACTTAATAAACAGAATTATCTACCACTGCTGAATTATCAGCTAACATAAAGTACCAACTCAATTACTGATTTTTTTAAATCAGTAAATGATATCCACATGACTTTTTAGGCACTTCTTCCATACTTCCTTGGAATAATATGCCTGGACTTCTTTGATTCCTTGGAACTTTCTTCCATATCCCTTGAAACATTTTATTTACTTAGATATACATATATGTGGGGAGGAACTTCAATGACCGTTCTGTGTATAGACAAATATGAATGGGCATTTAAAGAGATAAGTAGTGTGCGTATTCAGTGCCCAAAAACTATTGCTGTGGGTGGGAAAATACAGATTCTCATTACTTATCGATCTTGGTTTTATCTTCATGAAAAGCTGATGAACCTTGGAAAGAGTAGCTTTAGAGAGAAGTTAGATATTGTCCTGAAGGAAATCCAGTTTCTTCTGGTTTGCTTCACTAGAAAAGCAAAAGTTTATTTCAAGTAAACTGCAGTTTGTTGCCCAAGTTATTGTCTTGGAACTCATATATCCTATGGATGAAACCTAAGGAGATGTGTCACTGTCTCCAAGTTCTTTGTACAGGTATTTTACTTTTCTAATGCCTGTGTTCAAGTCACTTAAACAAGCTGCTTAAAGGCATAGTCTATTTAGCATTTATGGAACTTGGAGCCAGGTGGACTTCTGACACCTGTTCTGTATTACCAAGAAGATGCAATTGGTCTGACACAGCATGACTCCACAGTCCTATGTTAAAGAGAGGCCAAGTGTGCCTTTATTCACCACTGGAAAGACTTTAGCACCTGGATTCTGTTTATTTCTATGACACCAAAAAATTCTATTCTTCCAGAACCTACTGATTTAAGGGAAAATACTTCTTACATTACATTTCATTTACATTTTTTATTGATTACACACATATTTACATCATTATATACATCAAGGTTCTGCCACCACAATCCCTCCCCATGCCTTGCTGTGTTTTGTTCTGCTGTCACTTTGTTCATTTTAGCATATTCTTATTATTTTTTGTTTGTTTTCCCTATATCCCACATATAAGTGAGACCATCCAGTAGTTTTCTTTTTTTTTTTCTGGCTAATTATTCCACACATAGCATATTTGTAGCTCTGTTAGTTGAGAATTAAACTCAAATGCAATATCTTAGTCTTTGTTCTCAATATTTAACACCATAATTTGAAATATGATATCTTTGTAATCACATTTAAGAGGTTCAAGCAAACCAAAATTTCTTTCATAGAAGCTTAATTTTACTTCCTTTATTTAAGTATGACTGAAGAGATTTTATACATGGTAAAGCTACCAGAGAAAGGCAGCAGCTATTTAAATGTACTCTACAGTTTATAATTGAACTATTTATTTATTTATTTACAATTTTACATCATTCCAAAAGTGTTCTTTGATGGAAAAGAATAATCACCAAACACATTATTTACACCTATATTTGCTGTATTAGCAATTCTTAACTTTTGATTTGTACATATTATTATTATTTTTCATTAAAAGCAGTATCAGTAATAAAAAAAAGGAAAAAAGCAAACAAAAAATAAGCAGTGCACCTATCATGAAAATATGTTTGAAGACCCCACATTCTTCTTTCATAGGGATTTTGATCCAGGCAACATTTTTACATAGAAACAGATGTGTATAAAACCAGACTGTATTTTATCTAATGCATCACTAATTTAAAAAGGCATTCTAACCAGTGAATGTACATTATATTCCAGTAATGAGCATATCTCTTTTTAAATTATTTTACCAGGTATAAGTTAATTTAGTAAAACTTCATTTTTTTTTAAAGTGTGAAGAGTCTTGTACCATTATTCCGTGTCCCCTTGAAGTTGAGGTTAGTGCTTTGTTCCTATGACATCTAGATTAGTGTTATTCAACAACTCTTCTGTATCCCTGTAACCTCACACATTAGCTCAGGACTCAAGTTCCAGAAATGCCTGCACTGAGAGAGAAAAATGTCTTGTTTTGCATTTTTTAAAGTATTCTAGTGTTGGCCAGAATCATCTTTCTTTTATTCCTATAAAAGCAAGTAGCTATTTTTCTGAGGAACATACATTTCTGCATACCTTCTCTTGTTATTTGGACTGTCAATTCTGACACCTTCTCCACCTTCTTTAGGGGAACTAGACTGAACAGCTTTTCTCAGCAGTTTGAATATCGAAAAAGTTCTAGTGACAATGGAAAGTGTTTGGAATTCATGAATCTGGAGGATGAAACTTCAAGGACACTCTCCATTGAATTCCTTCCTCTGGGTTCTCTGAAAACTCCCTGGTGTTTTATTTCTTAAGGTTTGTGGTTTCAACTCTTTCTGATTTGCTTTGTGAAGCCAGTTGATTCTATTTTTTTTTTCTTAGCCCCAGAGGAAATTTTCTGTTGCTTTCAATAAAGAACCTGAATTGGTATAATTACTTTTTAGAATTTGTTCTCAGGTTTTTAAAAATTCTTTATTTATATAAGACTTGAAATAAGTGATTACCAACCTTACCCAACCTTAACCAAAATACTTAAAAACTCTTAAAAACTGTATTTATAAAATTCTCAAAACAGATCATCCTAAATCATCTATTTGAGGATTGTATATGCACTGAATATGATCATTTTTTAATGATCTTTAATCTATTGACTTAATTATTGTATCAAATCTTCTGAACTCAGTTTTGTGGTATTGATCTAGTTACCACTCACATAGATTTGGTTATCTACTTTAAATGCACTTTGAAACCACACATGTCATCTATCATCAATATTTGGGGAGCTTTCAGCAGCATTTTCATTGTCCTTTTTGATTCCATAGAATCTACAGTGATTTCACAGGGATTCATATTTGTTGAAGAAAATGATGATCATTTACTTTCCAAGGAATATGTTGAAAATAATTCTTTTTAATGAAAATCATCACTGTTTCCATTTAATACAAAGTTATTAAATGAGTGAAATCTACTTTAAACTTATAAAATTATAGTTCTCAGCATTGACTCCAAAATCTAACTTCAAGGTAGTCAGATCCGCTGAATTTGTTTGGTAATTTCATGATCTTGTTGTAAAGTTAATAAGGGCTTGATTCTTGATTAGATCTAATATTCTAAGTAACTGATTTCCTGTGATAGAAAAAATTAAAGATATGCCCATGTAGTAATTTTTAATACACAAAAATCATATATAAAAATGCTCTTAAAAGAAAATATAAAGCAGACTATATGAATTTATTTATCCTTTCTTGCAGATATTACTCAAATCTTAAAATTTGGAATATATATGTACATATAAATGTGGGAAACAAATACATATGTAGAACCCAAGTAATCTTTATGTAGTAGTTTTTCTTTTATAGACTCAATATCTAATAGAGCCAGATACTTAGTTGAGTTAATATAAGGAAAGGCCTTTATACATATTAAATATATGTATTTATGTATATATTATTATATTATTATATATTATTATTTGTTATTATCATATATATTATATTAAATATATTATATATGTGTATATATAATATGTATATAAAGGCCTTTCCTTATGTTATATATATATCTTATATCTTATTTTATAAAAAATATTTTGTTATCTATATAATAGCTTATTTTTTGTATAATGACAGATCCCCCAGCATTGTACTATATACTATATACTATATATATATAGTATATATATATATACTATATATATATATATATATACTATATATATATTATATATATAGTACAATGCTGGGAGATCTGTTATGACATTCAAATGTAAATGTTGTGTGTGTTTACCCAGTCTTCTGAATGTCCTTTTCCTCAAGGAAACACACACAGAGCGCTTTTCTGCAGCCTTCGAAGACTTTGATGGTTTTCTACATCTTCCTATATTAAAAAAAAAAAACAAAACCAGTGACTATGCTGGTTCTATTTCCTTTGAGAATGTATGTGTAGTAGATATATATTTGGTCTTTCCTCTGGTTGTTTCTAAGGCAACTTACCATAAAGCACTGCATTTACATGTAATACCAGTTCAGCTTTAAACTTGAAGGATTTCTTCAGTCCCTCTGAGCACTAAAAATTTTATGATTTCTATGATTCTAGGTACAGGGAAATATTTGAGTATGCTCATTGCTAAGGGAATACTATCAAGGATGATTCTGCTAATTCAACAGAGATAGACTCACAGCAAACAGAGACCAGTGGAGATAGTCAGGTAGCTGTAAAGGTTAAATTAAAAGAGTGGGAAGGGTCCTAGCAGATTCTAATAATGTTATTTTCACCCAAACTCTGTTAGTGGTACTCTAGTTATCAAATTTAGGAAAAACTAAATCATTGAGTGTAGTTGAGGTATGTTAGAAGCTATTCTGCAATGATTTTTATGAACTTTCTCCTAATCGAATCATTTAGTTAGTAGACTCAAATGATGATATCCTGGAGTGGGTCTAATAATATATAATCCAGTGTTTGCGTAAGTTTGCTCATACCTATAAACTTTCAATGGAAATTTATGTAAGGTATCTCATTATATTAAAATGTGGGCTAGAATATGCCACATGCCTGGCATGCTACAATATCCTAATACCCACATACATGTAGTCTTCCTCTTCTCCCTAAAATGAAGGTAATATCTTCTTAATTTTACTTTAATGTTAAAGATTCATAAATAACAATTCAACTCATTACAGAATTAGGGACACTCCTATACTGCATTAGATTATCTGGGGAGCTGTGGAGGAACCCAAATTAGGTTGGAAGTTTTGATCCCTGCCTTCAGGGTGTGTACAATCCTGTTAAGGAAATAAAACTTGTGAACATGAAGCAATTAAATAACAATACCAAGACAATTTATAATAAAGTGCTGAATTAAATATCAAGTACCATAATTACATCGTTCAAACTCTAACTCTTATGGGCAGAACTTGCCAGAGTTAATTGATCATTTTGAATAATTCAGCAAGAGTAGAGGAATATAATTTTTCTTTGTCTGAATTTTCCCAATTAGGTCACCCAACCCTTTTTTAACTTAGCCACATTCCTAGACATGTAATTTTTTAAACTCTTTTTATCTTGGTTTGTCTGCAGCTGTCTCTTATCTGATGGCCCTTATGGATTTGTTTTAAGTATGATACCCAGATTTATCCAGAGGTTGGATTATACCTAATCTCTACCACCCAGAACCTATTTTGAACATAGGATCAGATAGAGAAGATGCTGAAGATACAGAGTCCAGGTACAAGTTTAAGAAACAGTGAACTCTACCTGTGATTACAATCAGGTTGAGAATGATATTCCAAATCCTTTAAAAAGAACTAATCACTTCTGTGTAGAAGCAACTAATGATAAAGAGGAGACACTAGGTAGCTATCCACATAGGAAAGGGTTTGGGTTATTCCATACTGGGACAATTCACCTCTTACAAATACAAAGAAATCCTATGATCTTATTTTACAGCATTTCATATGCAGTAAAACAGTTGATATTCATTAGAATGGAACACATGTGAGTTAAAGAAAATAAGCGATTAATATATTTTGTAATTAGCTACAAAAAATGTTAAAATGAAAGCATGCTTTTAAGATTAAAGAGATAACTCCTGGTGTTGAATGTTTTACTTTGACATCCATGTAGCACATTCTCTGGAGAGACGAGGTAAAAGAAGTATTACTATACCTTTACCAAACAGAATAATTCCATTTTAGTGCTCATAACCTCAAAGGAAAATTATTTAATGACCTACCATCAAGTATGACTGTGAATGAGAAATCACATAAAATTTGTCTCTTGCTGATAATGTAAAGTAAATAAGGCTGGTCTGCCATTTTCCTCCCTCCCTCCCTCCCTCC
>PVHY01001496.1:0-155928 GCA_004024945.1 Uropsilus gracilis | reverse complement strand
ATGTTATATTTTTTGGTTTCTAGAGTCTGTCTTTCCTTCGGTGGTGTACTGGTTTCTGTTGAGTTTGTTGGGGTGTTTGTCTTTTTCCTCTTTCCTGTGCTTTGCTTTTGCACTTCTTCCACATATTGAGTGACTATGGCTCTAGTATTGGCTGGCATGATGATTGGAGTCTCTTGGTAGTTTGTAGTTGATTCCGTCTTTGTGTCTGTGTAGCTGAGGTAGTAATATTTTTCTTTCCTTTGGCAGATTTGGGTGAGTGATTAGTATATGTGGTTGTTATGGTATACTGTCTTCTTTTCTTATAAATTATGCCTTATAGGCTTACTGGACAACACCTCAATTCTGCGTTTCCCTAGGAGGAGTTATGCTTAGTAGATGTTGTAGGGCTTCTTCTGTGGTTCTTTATGGAGGAGGAGTGTAGGTGTCTTTTGTTGTTGTTCTTTTTTATTCAGAGTCCAGTTGGGTTTTCTTCTGTGCCGGGGCTGCGAAGCGGTCCCAGCGCTTCAGGTCCCTCTGTGGCGGCTGGGCAGCTGGCTGCGCCCCGCCCCCACCTGGGGCTTGGATCGCTGTCCTTGTTCTCGGGGCTGGCTGGGACCTTTCCACGTGCAGTTGCTGGGTCCCGCCCTCTCACCTGGGGATCCCTTTGTTACTGAGCCTCAGGCCCGGGTCCAGGTCCCTCTCTGACAGTTAAGTTTTAAATTTTTCTTGTCTGTTTGTTTGTTTTCCCTTTATCCCTCATATAAGTGAGATCACCCAATATTTCTCTTTTACTTCCTGACTTATGTCTGCTAACAGGAATGCAAATTCTTAGGCCCACCTTTAAACCTACTGCTTAAAAAATTCTGGGGTCAGATCCAGTAATCTGTGTTCTAATTAGGCCAACAGGTGATTCTTATGCACATGCAAACTCGAGAATCATGTCTCATTTATAGAAGAAAACATTACTTAGTCCACCCCACTCAGGTTTTTCATTTGGATGTGTGTAAGCTAAAAATACTGTAATTTAGTCTCCTATTTGCAGTTTACCACCCTGGTTACATCTGCTTCTTGGATATATACCATGGATGGTGTAAGCATTCCAGAAGTGTTGTATGGAGAATTATGTCTCCAGGCTATAAATCTCTAATAGGATCCTGATCTTACCCAGGTTTTCCCCAAAATTCATAGTTTATGTATCTCAAAAACAGCTAAAATATCTCCTGCCCACCTATGTCTATGAAGGTGCCTCTCCTTTCCCTTATCCTCTTCATAATAAACCTATTCTATTAAATGTAATAAAATAAATAAGTCAAGCTAGCATATTTACAGCTTAGGGAGGTTAGCCACATAGTCATATGTTTTTTAAAAATAGTGTTTTTAAATAGTGTTTTTTAAAAAAAAACCTGCAGTATCCATCTGTAAGTGATATAAAATTCATATTCTTTAAGAAAAGAAAAGGAAAGAAGGCAAGGTAGGAGGTAGGTAAGGAGAAAGCCATTTAGAATAATATGTTTGATTTACTCAAATATATTTTTCACATATCTTGTAAAATATAGAAATCCAGACTATTTATTAAATTCAAGCTGGTGATTCTACTCCCATTAAGCAAGGACTGAAGAAGCATTCAGTGCACCTTTTATCTATGTGAAGAAATCATGACAACCTACTTTATTAAGTACCTGGAATGGGTACTTGAATTAGAGCATGTGGTGATCAAGTTCTTATACCAGTCAATAACACACATTTTGTCTTTGATATCCAAGCATTTGGTTCTATAAACAAAACTATAATGCAAATTGTACAGAATGCGTCCTTGAGACTAAGCGTCTGTTTTTGTAGCTAAAGAGAAAGTGACTGGTGAATTGAACCAGAAAGTCACATAAAAGAAAATTCAGGGTTGTGATTTATTTATTATCATACAGTTGCCAGCACTATTAAAATAATGTCAAGGACATAATGATGAATTTAATAAGGTATTGACAGTGGATCTGAAAATGGGCTAGTGCCTAAGTAATGAAACGTCAGGGTAAAGTGCACTATATGCTCACTTGCATCATTAAAGTGATCTCATATGTACCAAGAAGTAGCAGGCTTCCTTCAGATACACTAAGTGGCTGCTCTTCAACTAAAAGCTCTCTTGCGCTTATCCTACGATGATGGATCAGGACTGAAACTTAAGAGAGAGTGTTCCAACAAGTCTGATCTAGATCCAACATGTTGGCTCAGTGTGCACACATCTGTAACAAAAGTCAGGTAGCAGGTAAAATGTGAAATATGTCTCAATACGCAAAACAACAAATATTTCATGAAGGGCAACGGAACCCCTCCCCCAATTCATTTCATTCCTAACTAAATCCCCAAGCCAACCATTTCTTTGTTGCATTACCAGGCCTTATTCAATGCAGTCAATATCTAATTATGTTTTCAGAAGTCACTTTTGGGATCTAGATTATCTATTAATACAAAGCTACTCTTAGGAATTGAAAAAATTTAAAATATATCCCCATTATTTTTTCATTTGTTTTTCCTGAGCTATGAGAAAACCAAATTAGAGTTCAAAACGTTAGCTCAAATTTTACTAGTACTGCCTTTTCTTCTTTGCATTTTGAGCATTCTTGGTGTGAATTCCTGTACTGGTTCTCCATATCCATAAAATCAAAAGGATAGCTGTTTTGCTTCCTGTTCTGTGAAATGATAGCTGAAAAGAGAAAAGAATGAAGGAGGTAAGAATATGAAAAGAAAGGCAGGAAAAAAGAAGGAAAGTAAGGAGAGAATTAAGACAGGAAGACTTATTTGCATAACTATTTCAAGAGGAGGTAAGATATCTGTTTCATAATTTGTCCTAGTAACCAAATCTACCCATTCCCCAACTTTAGTTTGTGAAGTCAAAGCAAATAAATAATCAGTTCTGAGCTTAAAACCTAAGTTATGTCAGAACTAACGTGGGCCCAAAAGTGACCAGTAGCTTAACCAGTTAGCTGATGTATCCATGTTAGCTGATGTCTACAGCACAGGTCAAGGATGCCCTCAAGACCAGACCTTTGTGTTGATTGCATCAGTACCCTGGAAGAGAACTTGAAATGAAAGCAATATTGTTAAACCTATTGAATTATGATGTAGAGTTTGCACAAAGCAATGTACAGCCGATTCTCATTATTCACAATAATTATGTTCCATAAAGTAATTATGTTCTATAAATTCTCAAATACAGAATTAACTAATACTGAACCATTGCTCCTAGGGGACATACCCACTTGAGTTCCTGCAAGTCTGTAATCATTACATTTTCAACAGCTGGCCAACCTGTAGTCTTGTTTTATAAGTACACCTTATTTTATATCTATCTAGATTTATAAGATACCTATAGACATGATAGATATAACTGTACATATAGACACAGATAAAGACATAGACATAGGTATAGGTATAGATCATTCATTAACATCAACTCATAACTGACAGCAATTTAACTCTTAACCAAGTAAATCTTGCCTAATACACACAACTTCTTCATAAGATGCATCAGCCTTGCACTTCGGATCACTAAACAGCTCTGCAGCATTATATTTAGGGATCATTTTAAACAGTGGAAACGCCAACAAAAAGCACAAAGATGCAAAAGAAGGCACTGTTTACAGTATGTGAGCTGAAACAAGAAAGCAGTGTCACCTTGCTTGAACTCAGCTGGGAATGTGTGTGTTGACAGATTCAAATTTTTCCCTGCTCCCTGCATGTCTACAAATGACTGCAAAAGTGCTGGGAGTGTTGATTTTGGAATAACAAATAAGTTCTAGTCAGTAGGCAAATTCGCAAATATGAAATATGCAAATAATGAGGACTGACTCTTATTTAGTTTTTTGTTCCATTTTGCCACAACCTCTCAACTATTATATTATTCTGCTTGGCTATTTGATAAATCCACTTGTTCTTCAATTTCTTTGCATAGGGAGATAAAGACTCTCCTTGTGCTAATATCTAGCACTGTCTTTTTTTCTCTTCAGTAAAATAAAATAGCGGATGTTCCCCTCCTTGGCCGGGTATGGTGGTGCATGCCTGTAAGCGGCAGCCTAGGAAGCCACGGCCAGGGCCAGGGATCATGGTTCAAGTCCCACCCGGGGCACGTAGTGAGACCTAGTTCCAAAAAATATAGCTGGGCATGGTGGTGCACACCTGTAATCCCAGCTACCTGGGAAGCTGAGGCTGGGGATTGCTTGAGTCTGGGTACCCCAGGCAATGTGAGCCTGCGGTTCCACAAATAGAATAGCAAGACCTAGTCTCCAAAAAAAAATGGATAGTGAAAATTTAAACAAAAAAGGAAAGCAACATCCTTTAAGACTGGAAGCTGAGCATTCACAATGCCTTCACAAACTTTACCTCGCTGACTCCTCACGATTGCTGTTGTACTGAATATTTATGCTGTGTATTTGTGAGGACTCCAAGAGACTGCAATGATCCATGGCCAGCTAGCTCACACATCAGAGGAGTAAGACTTCAACCTAGATCTGTAGATTATCATTCCATTCACCTTCAGGAATAGAATTCAGAGCCCACATGACTACTTAAAAAGATTTGATTAAATGTATAAAGTGATAACATTTCTAACACCTTCACAAAGACATACTGGAGTTTACCAGTTTTTGAATATCAATCCTACAGTCATTCTCACAAAGCAAAATGTGAGGATGAATAGAGAGTCAACGAGACAAACGTAAGAGAGAAATGATTACAAGCCTGGTATTAAGATGGATTGTCCTGGATAATCAGAAACAACATCAAGGAAGGCTAGAAATCTTTGTATACTGATTCTGACAATATTGGACCCGCTGAAAGGAGAAACCCAGGTAGAGAATCATTTTCTGAGTGAAAGAAGCAACTGATGAGCTCGAAGGAAACTTGCCTGGTAGAAAATTGAACTAAGTTTGCTCTTTCTGATTTTCCAAAAAGAATTGGAAATTCTTGTTTTTATCTGAAATCTCTATAGCATAGGGATTTGGTGTTCACCTCAAAACCACAAGATCTCCTGCACTTACCATTGCACTCTGATTGGAATATGACTGATTCGGTTCAATGGCCTGTAAGCCAAAATGAAGAATGAAATAAATTAAGTGTATTTGCAATTCTTGCTCTCCTTCTCTGCCTCTCCTCCCACACATATGCACATGCATGCACACTCGCACATGCATACACACACATGCATGCTCACACATGCATGCATGCTCACACATGCACGCACACACACACCATCTCTACATCTCCAAAAGTATGACATGGTTGTATCTCAGATGTCTTAATCCTTGATCAGTTACCTCCAGGGGGTCCCAGGTGCCGTTATATTAGAAGTATAACACTTTCTTCCCTTCTAGAAATCAGACTGACCATTCAGATATTTGTAAAAGATGGAAGGTTGTGCCCCAGTATATATTCTAGCCTCATTCTATTCTACTTTGGTAGTAAGCTTTAGTCATTCCCATAAATGTGCAGAACTTAGGTTCATTTCCCAAGCTATCTATATTGCCATCTGTGACTCTGAGACTAAGTTTTGGTCAGTTGGATGCTGCCATTGTGGAGGTATGTCCCATCTTGCCCCTTTGTTTTTTATCTTGCCAGTTGGAAGCTGTCATTGTAAAGACCAGATTGGGCCACCTAGATGAGAAGGAGTTATGGAATCTTCATGGCGCTGCACAGCTGCCACCTCAGTCTGAATTGCTTTTACTAGGACTGAAAAAATTAGACTTGCGATTTGTAAAGGCAACTCATATCATGGCTCTTGCTCCCCTAGTCTCACTGCACCTGGAGTAACCTGGGCAATTAGATGCTTTATCTATAGCTCTAACACTATTGGGAAGTAGATCTGGAATGAACTAGCCATGAGTTTCTGGGACTTTAACATCAGAAATGCCTCATCCTCGCTGGGTCTTAATGGTGTGGCCAAGATAAGATCTCTGGCTTAATTTCCTTTGCTTCAAAATTGACTACAAATACTACATCATTGATAAACACATCATTGCAAAGGTTAATTGAACCAATGTTTATAAAGTTCCTGGCATAAATAAGCATTCATATAACTGTTAAAGAGTCAGATTCACTAAGGAAGTAGATGAACGAGAGAGAGGGTGGGAATGACTTCATCTGCTTGACTCAATTTTACAAGCCAGGTGACTTGTGAATACTGTGAGGTGGCCCCCGGGAAGACTGGATGCAGTCAGTTCTGTGAATCCCTAATCACTTTCTTAATTCACGGCTCTCTTCTAGGCAGAAAGCTAGGCTAACAGATTAACTGGATTTGCTGTGCTATTCTCTACCATTGAACTTCATCATAACCCCACTCTCTTTGCTGAGTGGATCAGAGACTCCTTCTTCCACATTAGGCTGCAGGTGTTGATGAAGAAACTCTTTCTAAGGAAAGATGTGCCATAGCTCCTCTGTGCTGAGTCATTGCTAACAGCCTTCATTATCTTCATGTCCAGTGCCAGAAAGTTCAGAATGCAGTTGCATGCCCCAGATGTGTTCATTGACAGGATGCCAACCTATTCTGAGGACTTAAGCAATGCACAGCTCCAGGGCCTATGGGCTGGTGCCAAGGCTGGGAATGCCATTGCAAAGGGCAAGCAGCTGTGGCATGAATTCACACTAGGAAAAAGAAACCCTTTTCTTTCTGGTTTCCCTTCTGACTGATGACCTGGCTACCTGGTTAGCATACCACCTGACCCAACTTGGGCTTGGTGTGTACTAGTCAATTTGGCCTTGACACCAACAGCAATGATGTGATCTGGGAGGAACTCTCACTTCCTAATCTTCCCTTGATAGCCACATTGTATAATACTGACCTACACAGACTTGTATCTTCCTTTTTGAGTCATTGACTTCTCAGAGTATTAGAGCACCATGAAGAGCAAGTAAAATTGGGGCAGGAAAAACATAGATAGTCAAAATGAATCAACTCATTTCACAGTTACTTTCCTTAACATTCAGCTAAGGTAATGATAGAGGAACTAGCTTGGATCAAATGTCCCTCCGTGTCCTCTCAGTTCAAACCAGACTCTGCATTTCTATCCCTCTCCACCCCAAATATCTTTCCCTCACCTCCCTGGTAGAGATATTCTCCATCACTCTGCAAAACCTCTGTCACCGTCTAGCCTTGGCAAGTTGGAATCAGAACGTTGATTCATGTACTGAAATGGTCAATCCCATGCCAAAGTGCTGCTCTGACCACAGAAAACAAAATGCCAGACCCTGGTGAGCAGGTCTTGGGCCTCCGGTCTGTGGTAACAGCTTCAGCTCACAGCTGTGACATATGCAAGGCTGTGCCTAAGAACAGGTGACCATCTGGGGGAGCACAGGAAAGTGTGATGTGATGTGCATTGAAGCTCAAAGTGGGAGAAGTTACCACAGGGAACAATGAAATCACAGACTTAAGCTTAAGTCTAATTCCACCTCAAGTCAGTTCTTCCTCCACAGAGTGAAGACAGAACTCAGCAGAGGGGGTGAAGGAAACAGAAGCAGCTAAAAGTGCAGGGATTTCCCCAGTCCCATTTTTCAGAAGGGAAGCTGATGAGTGCCTTCTCCAGACTCGGCAGTGATCATAAAACCAGAGGCGAGGCCATTTCATTAGAGGAAAATGAGAAGCAGGCGGCCTGCGTTACACAACTCCCTGTGACTTGTCTACAAGGGGGTGTTTCATTTCATGTGGTCGCTCAATATTTAAGGGATGAAAGTCTAATTTTAAGTAAATAATGACGTTTATTGTGTTTTTGATTAACAACCATTCATGTCTCAAGTCCAACTCTCTCCAAAGAAAAACACAAAGAAAATAAAATCTTCAGAAAAAAGAGCTTGACAAAAACCATGGGCATGGAGACCCATGCTCAGTTTCTGTTTTGGAAAAGCACACAGTATATTTGGATTCTCTATGATTCATTGCCCTTGGCCATGTATGTGGGGTCCAGGGTGGCTCTTTTTCTGAAGTCTCCATCACAGACACACTCCTACTTGTCTTGTTTCCCAGTGTTCTTTAGCGGTGATGTCAAGGTCATGTGAAATATTAATTCTTTTGCGTACTTTTGTATAAAGAAATTCTCTCAGTCTGTAGGACAACTTTGTATTCAAGTGAAGGTGAGAAAAGTTTGAGAGTGACCCTCATACTTCTGAGGAAGAGTGAAGAGATCCCTTCTGAGTTGGAGATGTTTTATTTATTCCTAGGTCATCCCCTATAAATTTCTAACCTCACCTCTACCATCTCTCATCAGTATTTTGACTTTCAGAAATATATAGAACACCTCATTCCTCTAATTTCTAAGGCACTCTCCACTTCTCCTATTTTCCCTCAGTTTATAAGATGTGCCCCCATGTTCATCCACTGTCAATAATGCTGTAAACAAAAAGAAGAGAGGTTGGCCCACGAAAGTGATCAATATGTGTAATAAAGCCTTCTTTTTAAGTTGTTCTGGCATACTCCATTCCTAAACTCGGTGGAGGGGTGGGACTGAATGCATAAGATTTGTTTATAGATTGCCTTGTGCCCAGAAAATACATTCATGGAGGGGCCATGCAATGTGTTCATTTGTTGAAATGTCTGCTCTGAGGTGTACATGATCAATAATTAATATTTGAGTGATATGTGGTGAGAGTTGTGGTATCTGCCATAAGCAACATAAGAAATGGAGATAAAGGTCATTACCTTGAACCCTGTCTTTTAAGTCTTGATTTAAGCAGAGGTCAACTTGCAAATAATAAAGCCTCAGTCCCTGGGAACTCTTGAATGCCCCTTAGGGTTTCAATAAATGGGTCTATTTCAAAATAAACAAAGGTTTTCCACAGACTCCTGACACTCCTGACAAATGGGGATGTGGACCTGAACCCTAGGGGAAAGCAAAAAGCAATGGTACAGTTCTTGCTGTAGCAAATAAAGTTCCCATGACTATCAGTTAATCTAGAGGAAATTTCAAAGCCCAGGGCATTGTGGAGTCACAGAGCAGTCTATCACAGCACTTAGAGTATTAGAGTAAAGTGATTTTGAATCCCAGTACTTCCAGTTATAAATGGTGCCACCCTCTCAAGACTTCTTCTCCTTCTCTATAAAATGGGGCTAACAAAACACTCCTAAATGATATTAACCAGGAAGAACAAGCTTTTGTAATGTACTTTTCCCTGTCACTGTCCAGTCAGCACTTTGACACATTTGAGTTCTCCGTCCTCTTCTGACCCTACTCTGTCAACATAGGTCACACATTGCACAGTTTTAGGTCATCTCAGTGACAGTTTATTACTTCTTTTATAAGGTCACTGTACGACAAGAGATGGGAACTTTATAAAAGTCCTTAATCTGTAAGAACTTGTATCCTTATAAAAAAGATGAGGTACACAGAAATAAACTGATAAAGAATAAGAATACAATTGTTATATTTGTTATTGAAAGTTCAATTAAAACTACAAATACCAACCCCTTGGGTGTTTAGGCAAAGACTGGCTGATAAAAATAGAAATTGGTCAAATTAACATCAATACTAGAGATTGAAATGTCTGTCTACAGTATTGTGATCTATAGGAAATATATCTATTTGGTCATTGAGATGACATGTCTCACAACTCCCCACAGAATTTCATAAGTATTGTAAGTGATAAAGATGTCTTTTGCCTTGTTAATTAAAGCAATTTTTGGAAAACATCTGAGGATGGTGACTGGTTGCTAGGGAAACCAGTATGAATGATTTCCTGAGAGAGATGGTTTAGCAGTGAAGTCCAATTGCCAGTGGCCAATGATTTAATTACTCATGCCTATGTAATAAACCCTCCATAAAACCCAAGAGGAAGGAGCTTCAGACAACTTTCAAGTTGGTGAGCATTTGACAATTGGGCAGACTTGGAGAGGACATGTAGAAGACTTAGAAGTTCTGCATCTTTTCCCCAAACCTGCCTTATGGTTGTTGATTTGTATCCTTTAGTATATTTTGCAATGAATCAGTGATCTACTTAGTTTATGTGCCATTCTAGCAGATTAATCAAACCTGAGTTGAGTGCCCTGGGCAATCTTTGACTTATAACCAATGAATCAGAAGCACATATCATAATCTGGGCTTTTGATGGCTATCTGAAATCTGAGAAGAGAGTTACGGGAACTTCTAATCTATGGCTGGTAGATCAGAAACCCAGGCTTGTCTGGAGCTTACCTTTGGTATCTAAAGTAGAACATGGTCTTAGCAGACTCTGCCCTTAACCATGGAACTTGATGCTGTTTCCAGTAAATAATAGTAACACTGAATTGACTTGTTTAGAATCATACTGGTATGTGAGAATTGTTTGCTGGAGGCCTATCAAACCCTTTTGGAATTGTTCTACAGAGACACCCAACTGTTCATTACCCTAAATATAGATATTATTGCTCATATTCTCCCATAAAATCTGCATTCTCCCATAAAATCTGATACCTGAGAAAGCAGATTTTGCTTTTCAAGCCAAATAGTATTCTATAAGCTTTGGAAAAATTGAGAAAAATAGATAAGGTTAAATTTAGATACCTCCATATTTAAGTGAATGATGGAACATAAATGAAACTTGGAAGCAGCTCACTCAGTGTTTTGCTGTGGGCAGTGAGGATGTACTGGATCCTGGCCTCTCTCTTTCACTTTGTCTCTAGATCTCTCTCTTCCTCCCTCCTCTCTCTCTCAAGCACACACGTTGTCTCTCTTTTGTTCTGGAATTGTTCTGTGTATATTTAAATGATGTCAACATCATTGAATTGGTCCATTTTGAATGAAATTTATTGCTAATCAAGTTTATCTGTCCCAGGACTGATTAAAAGCAAGGCATTCTGATTCTGGGTTACCTCTCATGAATTGTCATTGGGGGAAATTCCTTGAGACAGAAAAAGCAAAAGATAGCTCTGGAAGCTTTGTAAGTTGCATCAAAACTTATGATCCTGATGTCTACTCTTCTGAAATAAATTTCTCGTCTTATAACTTATAATCCCAAATGAGAGTTGGGATTACTTGAATGCTGAAATGAGACATAAGCAGAGGTAAGGCAAACTTCAAAGGTTTGTGTCATCTGTTCAGATTCTCAAGCTATATCTTAAAAACTAAAATTAGTTATTATGAGTTATAGTGCTATATTTTATATCTTGTTCTTATTTTCCAGTTCTGTTTAAAACTCTCTAAAATAAATATTTTTAACTAGCAACATATTTAGAATATATGGAAAAGACAGAAGTGAACAACTAGCTAAGTGGGAAAAACCATAAATAGCTATACAAAGGAAACCACAATTAGCATTTTCTGTATTTGCTTCTGGTCTTTTTCCTATATACCTTTATGTAATTGAGGCCATACCTTAGAATTACTTTTGCATGTTGCTCTTTACACTTTATAATATAACAAAAGGATATCTCCAGGATATTAAAATATTATTACATATTTGAGAGAATAAAAGACTGCTAGTAAAGTCAAGTGGACTAGAAAAGGGTTTAATGACACTTTGTGGTTGCAATATCAGGATTACTCTAGGAAGCATAAGGTGAGTCTGGATGGATCTAGAAGTCCAGTTTAATGATGGGAGCTGAGGAAAGACAGCTACTGATTCAACATGTCATTTTTCAGAAAGAAAGAAGAATAGTATGAACTGAAAGAAATCACCCAGGAGCTCATAAAACTTAAATTTTACAACCAACTCTGGATGGTGCAAGATGGTGCAAACACATGTTCAGCCTCTTTATTTTATAACCAAAAGGAAACTAGACCCATAAATGATAAAGTGACTCATGTAATCACCTAGAGTAGAAGTTTGTGGAAAATCTAAATTGTTTTGACATTGAATCCAATGTTCTTTCATCTGTCTCTCCTGCCTTTTCTTCTGCCTACCTTCTCCCACATCCTACATTTATAAAAAGTGAGGGCTTAACATGTATTATACCTGTCTCACAGAGTGGTAACTCTCAGGTGATTAATGGGTATGAAAATGCTTTGTAGTCTGCAAAATGGCCAAATAAATGTAAGAATTTACTGTGAATGATGATGGTGGTTTATTTTTTCCTTACCTACTGATGATGAGTATGGTTGCAATCACCTTTGTTTCATTTATTTACTCAAGAAGTATTGCTAAATATGCCTCATATTGATTCCAGGCACCAGGAACATAGCAGTATACAAACATAAACCACAAAGGGACTTATATCCTACAGGAAACACAAATGCTGAAAACTAAAGAAGTGACTTTTGAGTATAATAGTTAATAATAAATGATAAGGAGGAAATATATAGGCAGGAATAAGATGTAAAACATTCTTGAAGCAGAGTTCAATGTTAGTGTGGCCAGGGAAAGAGACTCTGTAAATTTCTGAGAGAAGAGAATTCTAGGTGAAAGCAATAAAGGCCTGAGATGGAAATATTCCTGTGATTTAGAGAAACAGGGAGGAGGCCAGTTTGACTAAACTAAGGATGAAAAGGAAGTGGAGTGGAAGCAACTAAGGCATGATGGGGTCCACATATTGTGGAGTCAAGAGTTATTATTTCCCAATAAAGATAATAGAAGGATCTGAGCAGAGGCTAAAGTTATCTGTCTTTGGTTTTGAACAGGCTCCCTCTGACTCTAGTGAATATAGATTTTAGGGAATTGAGGGTGTGCATAATAGAGGGTAGTTGCACCAGACTTTAATGGCTTAAAACCTGAACATTCTACAAGAAGAAGCTTTAAAAGAGACCCTTGTTGGATTCCTTGGAAATAACCTTTGAGCTCTTAGAATTCATTGTTCTACAGAAGGAAGTGTTGTAAATGAGGCTGTGGGTTAAGTTGTGCCAGTTTTCCCATAAAAGGACAAAAGTATGAGAAGCTGGGGTCAGTCCCACAGCTGCTCCATGACCCACACCCATTAAAAACCGTAGGTATCAAGACTCAGGTGAGCTTCACTAGAAGTACTTTACATGTGTTGCCACCTATCACTGATGAATAAACTCTGCGTGTCCCCAGAAACTCTACAGGGAGGGAATATTTGTAAGCTTGTCCCTAGTTGCCCTGTGTGCCTTTACCCCATGCTGATTTCATCTGCATCACTTTGATATAATAAATTATACCATGAATTTAACACATTTTCTGAGTCCTCCTAACAAATCATTGAGTTTGAGGGTGGTTTTGGGGTGCTTCAGAACACAGTGGGAGCAGTTGAGACCAGTCAAGAGGTGAATGCACCAATCCATAGGGTTGGTAATGATGATTTGCCCACCATGATTTTTTTTTTGTCAACAGTGTATTAGGGGTTTCTGTTAAGACTTATAAAGCTCATTGACAAAGGAAAGATACCTTTCATCAATGTCAGTTGATATAAATCAGAATCTTTTTATTAAGTGGATAATTAAGTGGATAATTTTTCAGTGAAGCCTTCCTGCTTTTTGCCCAGGAAAGATTTTATAAAATTTGGCAATTCTAAGAAGTCACAAAAGAAAACAAAAACAACCTGCCAAAGTTTCTTGTTTCCCTGTTGGTATGAGCAGGCAGGTCTACATCTGTTAGCAGATACAGTTGTGTTTCGAATTGCTCAGGTATAAAAAGTCGATGTCACTCAGAGCTATCCCCAATCTCTACCTCCCCAACAAGGCCACTAATCACCTTAGCGTTACCTCTAGTGAGTGGACAAAACACTGACCTTGGGAGGGTCAGTGTGAGAAAAGGGAGAACAAGAGAAAAGTAATTCTTAAACTTCTACTTGAACTGGGAAATAAGAATATTTCTACAATCTAGGTCATTTTATTTATTTATGATAATTTCTCATCTAGAATATTAACAACAGTCGAGGCATGTTAATACATCACGCCAATAAGCTTCATGGGTAGAATGGAATGCATTCTGCAGAAGAAGTGTTCTCTAGCAGGACTTATATAGAAAGCCACAGTGAATGAAACCTTGGTGAATTTAAGGGCCTTTCACAACAAGAGAATAAACTTTATGGAATTTATTGGATGAATAGAAAGCAGAAGGTAATAGCTTAATCTAGTGGGAGTCACCTGCTTTTGGGAATCACCTATTTTCCAGACTCTTCAGCTGCCTAGATTATAATCCTTGTTACCTGCAAAGCAAGAGAATATGACTAGAAGAAGCAATTCTTGGGAATTCATTCATGTGTGTAAGGAAAAGCAGAGACTAAGACAGCAGTCAGACCTGGCATATACCTACTGCTTGTCAGGAGTTTGACCTTGGGCAAGTTACTTAGCGTCTTCAAGACTATGAACCTCCCATTCTTCCCTCATTAAATTTGGATTATGCTACCTGCCTCTAAGCATCAATGCATGAGGTTATAATAAATACCTGGCATCCAGCCTACTGCAGGCACCTAATGATTGCTCACTTCCCATTTGAAGATGTTCCCCATCCTAATAAATGCTATCAAAATATCAGTGTAATTGGAGGAAAATAAACAAGGAACTTGTCCTGGCCAGAAGAGTACATGTGTATTTTTCTTGTGTTTGCAGTTTTGTCAGGGCTGAAAGTTATAATTCATAGTTTTAATTCATGCTTTTGCTCCCACAGTTGAATTTCAATGGTACACATGATGGTCCAGAATGTGAAGCTTTACAGCTGGTACTGAGATTGATAAAGGTTATGCTGTAGCCATTGATAATTAAATATGTCCTTCCAGTTTGTGTCAATAAAAATATGGACAGATAGGTGGAGTAGATAATCCTTTGTTTTTTGGGAAATGCCAATATGTTTTAGCTATACATAGATAGCTCTGTAAATTATTGTGATAGGAAATCAAGATCTAGACTGACAAGGAATTTATATGTGGAGATAGGAAGCAGAGAGCAAGAGAGGCTATCAATGAAAGATGAAGCCCCAAATCATAACATGAATTAAAGATGAAGTCCCAAATCATAACAGAGACTTCTGAATCATTGCTTATGGTAGAAAATGGCTAATGAAATCTATAGAGAATCGTGTCTAATATTCCAGGTGAAGTTGTAGCCTGTGCCCAGCTATCCAATTCTTCTGTTAGTTCAAACTTTTTGTTGGTTCAAACCAAGCAAGTTACATAAAACTCTTTGTAGTACTCTGAGAAGAAAAAGTTTTGCACAGATTTTTGAACAAAATTAGAAGGTCAACAAGAGAAAACCTAAATTCATGTCACCAAAGTGGATGCTGTGTGAACTTAGCAGAGTTTCAGAACCTGCCAGAAAATTCCTGGGCTATTAAGAGTGTACCCTGTGGTGAGTGGGATGGGGGCTTGAGCTGTCCCATTAAGTCATGCTAAGACAATGGGGCACTCCAGAAGCTTGAGAGAGAGAGAGAGATTTAGGTGGTGAATTCTGGGATCTTTTGAGTGGAGTATTATGTTTTCTCTAGGGCACTGGGTAAAAAGAGATTGATCACTTTTCAAATGTTCTTTCATTGCATCTGCCTGTGTGAATAAACACATTAGACCTGTTCCCAACTCCAAAGGGCATAGTGTAATAACCCAAAATGTATAAAAACCAGAGACTGCATGGATTAGCATGCTGGGGTTACTTTGGGGATTCTGAAAACTGAAATAAGGAGAGCAGTTGTTTAGTACACAGGCAAAGAGCAAGTGTACTTGCTTATTTGTAAATAGCCAAATGAGAATTCTAAAAAACAGTGACTATTGAGTCTGTTAGCAAAGTCTATAATCTCTGAATTCTTCCCTATGCAACTCACTGAACCCAGGTATTTATGCCCTACCCTTGGGTTTCCTATACCAGATTCCAGGATAATGTTTTAGATAAATGTAGTTTACCAGGGAGAAAACATTCCCAGAGAAAGTGAAAGAGCATTTCAAAGAACCTCCAGAACTGTGGTTGATGTTGAAGAGTATTTTACCCATTGCAGATTCTATGTCTGGCAGCTGGAGCCCAAATTGTAAGTTCTTTGTCTTCAAAGGCTCCATGGTTATATGCTGCTCAGATGAGGAAAGATATGCAATCTTTAAGAATAAAATATGAAAAGTCTTTACTCCTGTCTGAAACTTCATTGGCATATATGTGAGACATAGGTGTCAGTGATATTTTAGAATTTTTCTTTGGCTCAAGCTCATTACAACATACAAATTTCTCAAGGAAGTGCCATATTTTGCTCAAACGCCATATTGTTCTGTTCCAGGGGGAAAAAAATTAAATAAGCAAGCAGCAGTTTCTATTTAGGCCTATTTGGCAGGGAAATAAAAGGGAAAAGAACTGGGAAATACATCCCCCTATTTGGAGTAGGTCACAGAAAGGATTCCTCAATAAAACTTGTATTGCTAAATCTTGCCTGGATACAAAGAATGATATAAACAAATTCTGGCTTACAGTTTCAAAATCTAGTAAATTTTATTTATGATTTGTTTGTCATAATAAGTAGCTAATGTTAACCCACTAAGCAGATGAGTAGTCAAATGTACTGCAGAAATGAGGGTGACCTCTTTCCACATGTGCAGCCCTAACAGATTTCATCAAATGTCTTCGGACTTGGATGATGGCAGAGAACTGGGTAGCAGGGAAAGAAGATCATTTCCCTTTGTGACCCTTAAATAATGAAAAGGGACTTACTGTTTTTCTAGTTTTACCATAGTTGAAGTGGTTTATTTTATGAGAAGAAATCTATAGTACAATAGAGAAGATAAATGCTTCTGACTCTCAAAGAATTTGAAAAAAGAAAAACTAGGGCAAGAACCATCGTTCTCTGGGAAATACTGTACCTAGCCAGCAGAACAAGCTCTAAACAGTTATAGACTAGACTAAAATAGAAATCCTAGCAATTGTCGAGCACCTAAAATTTGTCTGGGACTGATTCTAGCAGACTCCTTTAGATCTACATCTGTTCCATCGTGCCTGAGGGTACAGGAATAGATACAGCTCCAAACTCCCTTTCTGAAGTGTTCTGTTCTCCACGTGGCCTCCTTATCTTTCTCTGCCAGAGTTTTAAGGATGTAGCAAGATGGGGTTAGGGAGGAAGTTAATAGTGAAAACAACTGTCAATAGTACAGTAATTGAGTCATGGGAAACATGAATGAATAGTCTTGCTGTAGGTAATAAAGAACATTCCATGAAGTTAAGTCTGATGTTTTGGTTTGTGTTGAGTTGGTAGACAAGGAACAACTAAATTCAAGCCTTCATATCTGTAATTCAGGCTGAAACATGCATTTCCATCCTGGAAAGCATCACTGTCCACAAATGACATAAAGAAACTTACTTCATTGTAAGGGTAAGGCAGGGTTAATCACAGTCTGTTTTTGAATCCTTGTTGCCTATCAATGCTTGAGAGTTAGAGTCTCAGGCTTCAGTTGACCCAGTACACATTTCAAATGAAAGGAGCAAATGGTAGAGGCATTTTTTATCATTCATCTCAAGGAACCAGTGAAATTCTCCAGGTCCTCAATTTTCTACTGTTTGGACAAGATTTTCTTCTGGAAAATTCAAGAAATATACAGACAGAAGGTTTTTATTCAGATCATTTAATTTGGTTTTTAGAGACCATTCACTTTAGAAAGCACTTTTCAACTTTATCTGGGTTTTAATTCACTGTGATTATATACAAATTATTTAAATTCTTTGAGTTTCGTATTTTTCACCTGTATAAGAGAGAAAATAACTTATACACTGCAGTGAGATTGTAATGACTAGAAATCATTTATGGTAAATATCTACTATACAAAGGACACATTTAATAGCTACAGTTAAGCTCTCCTATAACTGCCCTTCAAACTAAAGTAGATGATAATTATCCTGTATCCAAAGTTCTCCTGAAATGCAAATTTAAAGTCCAATTTGTTGGACTTATCATAAGTAATTCCTTATTCACAAATTGTTTTCACACATTATCTCATATAATTCACACAATTATCATAAAGTTTTATTGTATAATTATCTTCACCTTAGAAAAGGAGAGCTTAGACTTAGGAAGACTCATGACTTAAAAGTGAGAAACAAAATTATGAGTATCTATGATATCAGGTTCACTACTTTATTACTAGAGCAGAGGTCAGCTTTATACACACACTTTTTTTATTCAACAGATTTGTTGTACCTTATTGATCCTGAGGTAGTAGAGAGAATACAGCAATAAGAGAAAAGTAACAGTCCCTGTTTCCAGACACTTTATAATCCTCCAGGAACATGGCATTGAACAACTGTATCGAAGAACAAGCAACATGATTAAAAATTGGGCATAAGGCCTATAGAGATATTCAAAGAAGATAAACAGGTGGAAAATAAGTATATGGAAACAATGTTCAACAGCATATGAATCAGGAAACTGAAAATTAAAATGAGCAACCACCATTCACCATTAGAAGGGACAAAATCTGAAATACCAACACCAAATGTTAATGAGGTTATGGACCAACAGGAGCTCTTATTCACTGCTGGTGAGAATGAAAAATAGTACAGTTCTCTCAAAGATAGTTTGGTAGTTTCCAACAAAAATAAACATACTCTTACCATATGATTGAGCAATCATGTTCTTTTGTACTTACCCAAATGAATTGAAAACTTATGTCAAAAAAAACTGCACATAGATGCTTATAGCAGTTTTATTCATAACTGCAGACTTGAAAGCGACCAAGATGTTCTTCAGTAGTTGAATGGATAAACTATAATACATCCAGACAGATAACTATTATATTATTAAAAAGAAATCAACTACCAACCCATAAAAATACATAGAGAAGATGTAAATGCATATTAGTAAAGGAAATGAGTCAATCTGAAAAGATTTTATTGTCTAAAAGGCTGTAGTGTATTATCTCAGCTGTGTCATATTCTGGAGCAAACTAAAGTATGGAGATAGTAAACAGATCAAAATTTGCCAGGAATTGAAAGGAAGGAGGAAAGAATAATAGCACAGAGAATTTTAATGCCATGAAATTACTCTGTGATGTTGTAATGGTGGACACATATCATTATATATTTGTGCAACTTTGGGTGTGCAATACCAGATATACAAACAACACCCAGAAAGAACTCTAGTGTAAACCTTGGAACTTGCAGTGTTAACAATGATGTGTCTAAGTGGAGTCACTGATTCTAACAAATGTGTTGCTAATGGGGAAGCTATTCATGTCGGGGGAGAGGAGGAGGAATATAGGAATTCTCTATGTTTTCTGTTTGATTTTTCTATTAACTTGAAACTTCTTAAAAGTAAGTCATTGTTTAAAAATTGCAATCCATACTGATTTTAGAAAACACAATCAAAAGCAGGGATCATAGAATCTAGTGCAGTCCTACTCAATTTAGTCCCATCTAAAGCAGTTCATAATAAGAGACCTTTGAGCAGTTCACAATAGTAAGAAATCTGAAAGCAAAAGTAGTGGAAACAGCAATTTTACTAAATGCCATAATTTAGCAAACTGAAGTCATCATGTGCACAACATGACTCTGATAAAGGACAATAAATGAAATCCACTTTAAAACTGCCATCATATGCAGCAGATAATAGTTGTTGTAATGATTAGTCCACTTGTGTTAAGTGTGCCTCAGATGTGAAAAAAAACATGGGAAGGGGCCAAATATTGCCATGGTAACAGAAACACAAAGAGTCCAAGCTAAAGGGTTTCCAATAAGTAAGAACAGCCAGTATTCAGTAAGTAGCCTTTCATGGAATTGACATCTGTTATTCATTTGTTGATTCTAGGTTTGAAGAAAAGCAGAATAATTGGAAATACTTCTACATTCTGGGAAAATATTGAGTGGAAGAGCTCTTAGTGCTTCTTAAATATTGGTCCATTACTTTTAACATTTAATACAAGCCTTCTACCACCATTTACAGAATGGCCAAGAGAGTTGAACAATATCTAGATTCAATAATTTCAAAGCTATGGAAGATCAAAGACAATGCCTTGCATAAGCAACAAGAAAGCAGCTTTTCTATGAATGAAAGGACCATTTACAGGTGTTTGGGAAGAAATACGAGAAAACATGTACAAGGGAGGAGATTAAGAAATGAACATTTAGAAGATGGCTGCAACAATGTTGCCTGTAGTAGAGGAGGAATAGTAAAGAAAGGAAGGCTATCTATGCGACTATCTGCATAAATGACTCAACACACAGATATTGCTATCAAATCTACCTTAATATAAGTAGCACTTGCTCTAAGACTTTGGGTAGGCTTCTGAGTCTCTCCATAACTCAGTCTCCTCATTTGTAAAATAGAAATATTACCATGAGTTTTTGGAAGAATTAAATACCTTACAAGAGACACAGTTATGTCCAATCACAGTGTCTAGCATGCAATAACTGCTCAGTAAATATTCTGTTACTACATTTCAATGGGCTAATAACTCTCCCAGTATAACAGTTTTCTATGAATCAGCCCTGTCATGCTTTCATTCTTGTAGGACTGAAAAGTTTTTAAAAAATAAGTATCTATTGGTGAGTTGCCAGAGATGGCAATACAAAGGCAAAAGTCGCCAGTCACCACCCTCTTCTCCAAGAGTTATAGTTGGACAGCTTGATAATCTCACTATCTAAATGACCCTATAGCTATATGAGTACATTTGTATCCCTGATTACTACACATTTGCTGCAAAATGGGTGACTGGCCCATGGGAAAGCACTAGAAGTATCATCAGCACACTCACCTTCCTCACCTGGTTTCTTCTACCCACCTAACCTGTCATTTGTCCCACTTCCAAAAAGTCAAACCCCAGCTATGGATCACAGTTACCTTTAATGTGAGACTGTTTTGCTTTGTGTTCCTGAAGGACAGAACGTAATTCCATTGATTAGATTGATTAGATTTTTCATAAGAGCTTGACCTGTGCAATCTGAAAATCCAGTCCCTCATCTCTACAAACAAGGCTGGGGATACTTTTGATGTTATATATATCCCCTAGATGGGAATTAGACCACCCACTTGAGCTGGGTGAGTGCAATTTCAATAAAAAGAATATGTAATGGAGTTGACAGATCTTGAAGAAACCACTAACGGCTGAACAGAATTGGCATTAGAAGGCTATTAGCAGTTTTAGACCTGAAAGACTGGGAGAAGAAATGGTTCTCAGAGTCCAGAAAAGGTAACTGCAGAAGTGACATCTGAGAAGTGCTGTGGGCCTGAGTAGAGACATCCATTCAAAGGATTTCACAAGAACAGATCAGACATGTATCAAATTCCTTTTCTCTTCTCTCCTTTTCTCTTTCCTATTAGAGTTAAACTGTTAGCCAAACCCAAGAGGAAGTCCCAGGTAGGGAGTCGATGCTGTTCACAGAGGTTAGCTTTCTAGGACATAGAACAAGGCAGAGGCTGATAGACCATCTGGGATAAGCTGTGGAGATGAAGGAGATAAAAACCAACAACAGACACCACCAAGAAGGTGCTAGAAGCATGGAATGAATCAGTTTGTAAAATATCTGTAAGTGCCTGGCACATAACAAGAAAGAAGTTTTTTGTTCCCCCAAAGACACCCCACTCCCTAGCTCACACAGAGAAACTCAGTGTCCCCAGCCCTTGGGCCACACTCAACATAAACATGTCCACACCCAATGCTCACTACCCATCAGTCTCTTTATGTTGTGCTTTGGATTTTAGGTTTTAGCATAACTGTTTATTAACTCCACATTCCTTAGCAGAGTTTTAGCAACAAAACTCAAGCTTTCTTTCCCAAGCATTGGCTAGAGTATACCAAATCAAATATTAATTTCTAATTATAAAATAATTACATTGCATATTTAAAATATACATGAGTCAGCATCAACTATTTATAATTACCAAAGGGTTGAATTATCCCTATAGAAAAAAAAAGAAAAAGAAAAAACTCAGGCACCACAGTCATTAAAAAATAAAACAAACAAAATAATCTTGAACATCACATACAATGGAGTAAATTTCCAGACACTGCTATATTTTGATGTTAGGAAGAAGGACTTAGTTTACAAACAGGAGGGTATTTGTTAGCACATCAGCAAACCTCTGCTCTCTGGTCAGCCAATTTCATTAAATTAATCCTAAAGGCAACCAATAAAAGATGCCAATCATTCTACTTAACTATGTAACTAACCATCTATTATTAATCAGAGCATATACTTCTGGAAGAGTAAATGGGGTCTCCAAGATCTGAACTCGATAAGTCTCCTAATGTAATAACTCCTCTGCCTGGTCATATGTGATAAAATGGCATGATTGATCAGATCCACACATGGAAGATGAATGTTCTCTCCGCACTCTCTCTGTCCTCCTTCCTCCTTCCCCTGTGGTTTATGCTCCTAAAAATGCCAAATTGATATATATTTTATATCAGAAATAAAAAAGCAAATAACCTTTTGGTTTTACATACTCATATGCTTGAGGCCAGCTCCTGGTAACTTATGAAAAGCGAGTTTTTAAAAAATGTACTGAGCTATTCTGTTCATTTTCAGTCAATTTTTCCTTAGCAGGAAAAGATTTCTGGTAGCATTAAGTGCTATAATTAGGGCATCTTTATAATTTTGTTCTGATATGACTGGAAAAGCAGATCATAGACTACATGTTATAGGATAAGCCATAGTCTGACCCATTTAGCTAAGTGTCTGCAGACCACATGATGAGGACACATTGAATGTCAAAGTAACAGTGATGGAGTGTGATCTGAGCACAGCCCAGGGGAGAATTCACAGATAATTGCGAAGGTAGTGATTGAAGTGAAAAAAAATGGTTTCTCACCACTCTCTCAACAGTGGGTTTCGAGGCATTATCACTGGGACATTGGTAATGCACCTATTGAGCCTTCAGGAAAATGAAGGGATCAGTGGCAGATGTCTCTGACACATGTAAAGAAAAAAGTAACTTGAAGTAGAGAAAGACAATCCATGTCCCCATTAGACCTAGTGGGTCACAGTCTTGATACATAGGAGTCACTAAGGAATTTCAAGCATGATTGATGCCTGGGTCTCACACTGAGGACTCCTGCTTTAAGTGACCTGACCCAAGGTCATGACTTGGGGTTAGGGAGTTTTTAAAGCTCCAAAGGTGAATATGGAGGCCCAGCTGAGCACCACACCCAAAGTCAGGAATCCCAAGAACCTTTTTTTTTTTGCTTTGTAAATATTGGTCTGTTAAATTTACAAAAGTTATTTGATCCAAGTTTTACAACCTTTATGCTTGATGACTAGGTGCCCTGCACTAAGGTTGTACATGAGTACTTTTTAGACTATGGGTAGTGGTTTATTGGAAGTAATAAAGTAAGCTTATATGGTTGCAACTTACTCTTTTCATTAAAAATGAATAAATAGAATTTAGAACATCAGTCTGTCACAATAACAATTCTATTTAGCAAAATATTTCTCTGTGTGAATGTCTGTGTTAACGTGTACTGGGTTCTGATGTAAAATCAGAAGGTATCTAAGGTCACAGTCAAAAAAATACTTAAAATTCTGACCTTCATCCTTTAATGTCAATACTTGCCCAAAATGTGGATGGTTTTTCTTCTATTTTACATGAGAAAACTGGACTCTGAAAGGTGTCATAACTTCCACCTAGTTTGCTTTGATACAACAAGTGATGATTCAGAGTTCAGGTATAGACCTTTGTGTCTGTAAGGGTTGAAACACTTCTCTTACACTAGGATGGCTTTCTATCATCTATAATCTCTACACCCAAATAAACACCAATGTCATTGCCATGCCTCAAAATTTCCTCTCACTTTGATGTCACAATAAAAGACAGTCATCTAACAAAGTAAAGTAGAAAAAGATAAAAAAAAATATTTCCTTTAAACTGTCTAACAAGAAAAGGAGGCATATTTACCACCACTTCAGGACAAATGGACTTTGAATAAGGAGCTCTTTCTCTGTCATAGTCTCACTTTTCTCCCTATCAAAGGGAGATAAAGATCACCCCATATTGTGCTACTCTACTAATGATTCAATACCACATCTACACCAATGCACCTGTAATCCTCCAATATGCATGATACAACATGATATCCACACAATGCACCCATAATTTTCTCCACACTACTCTCTTCCCCGCTACTTCCCTCACTTCCTATAGTGTCAGTTCTACAATTCCCCGCTCTGCCTACTTCCCCCACTCTGGGGCTGCCAGGATTGACCAAAAGTCTACATGCCAAACGAGTCTGGGATTGTCAGGGTCAACCTAAAGGCCCCTTACAGACCTATCCTGAGGCTCCTGGGGTAAATCTGAAGGCCCCATCTCACCCAGGTTGGGGCTGCCAGGGTAGACCAGCAATCCCCATCCTAAACCAGCTTAGGGCTACCAGGGTCAACCAGCAGGTTCCATCCATCCAGCCTGAAGTTTCTGGGGTCAACCTACAGTTTCTATCCATACCCAGCTCTGGGCTACAGGGATTGACCAGCAGTCCACATCCTCAACCAACTTGGTGGATAGAGGGAGTTGCTGAGGTTGACCAGAAGGCCCCATCCAGACCCAACCTGGATTAGCCAGGGTCAACCAGCAAGTCCTAGTTTTAGTGAACCTGAAACTATTTGGTCAACCAGTAGTCCCCACTAGGACCCAATCTGATCAGCAAAAGTTGACCAGCAAGCCCCATCAAAACCCAGCATGAGATTGCCTGGGTAGACCAGCAGATCCTGTTCCAAATCATCTTAGAGTTGCCAGGGGGGACCAGTAGACCCCATTTGGAGGCAAACTTGGGCTGCTGGGATCAAGTAGTATTCATCATCCTGACTCTTCATGAAGTTGACATGGTTGAGCAGCAGAGTCCAATCAACCTCAGCAAGGGAATCCCTCGTTAACTAACAGGCTTCATTCAAATCTCCCTAAAGCTGCTGAGGTCAACCAGCAGACTTTATCTGGACTCAGACTATGGCTGGAGCATTCAAGTAGCAAGACCCAATGAGACCCTGCCATGGTCCTCTGTTTTCATTTTTCATGGCTTTCATTGTAGAGCTATTTCACCACCTTTGTTGAGTTTATTTCTAGACTTAGAATTCCTTTTATTGATTTGTAAATGTGTTTGTTTTCTTGATTTCTCTCTTTTAATTTTCTGTGTGTATATAGGAATGCAACCAATTTTTGTACATTGATTTTGCAACCTGCCACTTTACTATACGGATTTATTGTTTCTAATATTTTCACTGGGATCTTTAGAGCTTTCTAAGTGTATTATCATGACATCTGCAGATGATTCCTTTACTTTTTCTTTACCAATTTCTATTCATCATTTATCTTTCTTTTGCCTAATTGTTCTAGTGTTTACCTTGTATTCCTTTTCTATAATCACTTATATTTTACATAAAAGGAACTATGCCATATAAAATAATAAGTTAATGAGTTCTGAGAGATATGTACACCTATAAAAACAAGTCTAAAATCAAAACATAAAATATTTTCATATTTCAAAGTTTCTTCATACCTCTTTTGCATTTTCTAGGAAAGACACAGAAAGAGGAAAGGATTTTCTTCCTAGTTCTGTAACAGCTTACTCACAAGTCTCATGGACACTTTTTTTTTTCTTACTATTCAAGTGCAGTTTCTATTGTATAAGACTCCCGCAGGGCAGAAATTCTTGACTAAGACAATTCTTGTCCTAGTCTCCAATTTTTGAGTAGGAGAGTACTGCCAGAAAACCCAGTCAGCATAGCATTAGTTATATTTGATATTGGTTGGTTTAAACTTAAATATAAATATTCACATAGTGGTTACCATACTGTAAAATGCAGTTTTAAATTTTACTAAAAGTTAATTTCAGAATCTTTGTTTGCTAGCATCATATGGATATTTCTGTTACACAAATTAATTACAGGAAATATGAATTTCTTAGGGAGCAGAATCCTGGTTTACTGTGGACATTTCACTATCTTATTTAGGAAAACAAACATCATACTCTATCACATAATCTTCCTACAAAATTTAGAAATAATACACATGTGGCAAGGCCTAAATTCTTCCTGTAATTTGTGCTTATGTATCAAGATTTGGGAATCAAACAGACAATTGGTTGAATTTCATCTCTGAATCTTTGCATCTGTGTTTTGGCGAATAACCTGATCTCTCTGAGTATCAGCTTCATCATGTGTGTAATTGGAAAGTGAGATCTATTTCTTAAGTATCTAACATGCACTAGATCTTTAATACATGAAAATTATTGCTCATATCTCCTTGATTAAATGTTGCAAATAAAAATGTCTACTCTACTGGAAAACTTTTGATCTTATTTGTTGTCATATAAATCCTTTAGAAAATACAGAGTGATATGAAAATCTGGATGTTGTTCAATGAGTTACTCTCAGTAGAAGAAAAAAAGTGGTAACTTTCAAGTAAAAATTTATGTGAGCCTTTGGTAACAAGTCTTTTCACTGGGCATTCAACTATGTCTATTCTCTTGCCAGGAAGAGAAGAAGCAACCAGAAAAGAAACAAAGACTTGGGTCAGACCCACAAGGAAGCACATTTCTTCCTCATTTGCTGTGGTCTTTCATTCCTGGGAGGGATAATATTGCACAGATTTCATTAGTCCTAATAGGTGCTGGGGAAGAGAATGCTGGCCAGTTCCAAGAGTGAAGGAGGGCCCAGACCAGGAAAGTGAAAAATAGTCTTGTGAATATCAGTTATGAGCTAGGAGTTGGTAGGGTGCTTCATTGACTGTATTGCTCACCTCTGTTTAGTCTTTACTCAGTGAATAAACATTAAGTCAGAAACTACTAAACCATCTATTTTCCACAAAACTACATTGCATTGCTGCCATCATTTTACAGATCATCAATCTAAAGTTTAAAAAAGAAAAATAACTTATCTGGGGCTACATAACTAGAAGAGATATGTGGCCAGACCAGTAGGTCCATAATATATCCCCCTGTCCACTAGGTAATTCTATTCTTGTTTCTATACACTTTCTTCTAAAATCCTCTCAAAATCTCCTAAAAGTAGATGCTATCATCTTTTTTAAATGGAAAACAGACTTCAGAATTGATTTAACATTTCCTACATCTATAATTCCATTGGTGGAATTAGGATTAGACCCAGTTATTAATTTGAACTCCCAAGATATTTTCCATCATACTGTGACTTAGTAATTATCTATGTCTTAGATAATTAACATAATTAAAGACCTAGTATACATCAGGCAATGCTCTACATATTCTATGTGATCATGGTATCTCCCCTACCAGGTAAGTATATTCTATATACAGACCTCATTTTATTCTTTTGAGAGAAAAGCAAAATCTCTTTGCACAAGCATCCCCATTTACAAACAATGAAACGGAAGCATGAGATATGCACATGTTTTGCAGGGGTACAAAATAGAGAAATGTGGATTTGAATTTGAACACTGGCTCTAGAGTCTCTTCCTAGTTTCTGTGCAAGACCCCACCTCAATATCAGGACAGATATAACAGTCTGTGGAATGTATCTAGACAGGGTTGAAAGTCATGGGATAAAAATGAACATCTGCAGAAAAGAATAATAAGAAAGACAACTGCATATAATAGAGCTTCAAGAAGAACAGCAAGTTAGTTAGCCAAGAAAGAATGTCATGATTCTTTATGGTCCACAAAATTGCTTTACTTTAATTCTAACACACAAGAGTGGGCATGCTCTATTCACAATGGAAATCACCCAAGTCTAGAATCGACACAAGAAGTTGATTTATTTTCATTGTTTGTTACAGCAATTCAGTGCAATTTATTTAGGACCACTGTCTCTCACTCAGAGGGAAACTCATAAAGCAAACACATTAATCTTAGGAGACAGTATCTTGGATACCGCAGTTCAGATAATTAGATTGTTACTCTCAGCATGCATGGTCTGTTCATAAGCAACAAAGAAGCTTATCAGATTCTAACAGCACTTAGTGAATATTATGCAAACTACTGTACAAAAAGACACTCACAATTTACAAAGGCAATTTCAAAGCCTAGGTTCTTCTTTGCTATGGTAAAGTCCAATAGGTATATACCTTTCATGCTTGAAAGAGCTTTCCTCTCATCAACAGTACAGCAAGAGTATTTTTTATTCATTTTCTAAAGATTCTTCATTGAGGAAAATCTGAAGTTAAAAACCATGGTTTGATTTTGAAATCAGCAGGATTTAGGTCCAAAGACAAAATTCATCAAATATATTATCAGTAATTTCCACTGATTAGTGTAAGTGGAAACTTTCAGACCCTAGTTCTTTCAGCCTGTAGTATCACCCATCAAGCCGGCCATGGTGGCACATGCCTGTAGGTGGCAGCCTAGGAAGCCACAGCCGGGGCCAGGGATTGAGGTTCAAGTCCCGCCAGGGGCATGTAGCAAGATCAAGTCCCAAAAAAATAGCTGGGCATGATGGCGTGCACCTGTAATCCCAGCTACCTGGGAAGCTAAGCCTGGGGACTGCTTGAATCTGTGGTACCCTGGGCAATGTGAGCCTGTGGTTTCATGGTCAAAAATAGCGAGACCTAGTCTCAAAAAAAAAAAAAAAAACTTACACTTCAAGAAGAATTATCAGATTATGAAGAACTTTGATCCAAGCCCTCAAGCATAAGCCTTCTTCCTAGTTGGATATTATGAAAATCCTAAAGTTTATAACTCTCTTGTTATAACCTCCTAGTTCCAATATGTAGCTCTGATTTTGACATGTACCATAGTGCTTGTTTAAATGCACATAAAAATATTAAATCAGATGATCAAACTCTTATGGATATAAAATCACCAGAAGTCTACAAATAGTGCTGTATAACAAATATACTAGGATTTATGTCTCCCTTTAAGTACTTCTACCCCTGATTTATATAATCTATAACTATTAAGTTCCAGTCTACTTAATTTTGTTTTTGACTCTTTTACCTCACTCTATCCTTGGTAGCCTCAGTCATTGCTCACACTACCCTTGCCTGTCACTGACTTCAGATAGCCACCTCACTGGGTATAGAATTTCAGGTTACTTTTTATCAACTGCTTTTATGTATAGACAGACCACCTGACTGACTGACTATCAGACACACAAGTAGAGAGAGATATAAACCATGTATATACAAATAATATGCATTTATATATGTACAATGGTCTGCTGTGGACCAGATGTTCACGAAGATACTATGGCCCAAAGATTAGCCTCAAATTCAGTCTTTCAGAGGCAGAGATGACCAAATAAGCAAGACTCAAGGCCTCTACCCAGCTGATTTTTAACTAAACTGTTTAGATTGTGTTTAACAAAAGAACCCTGATGCTACAATGGTTAGCAACACTCATCTAAGGGAAATGGCAAGACTTGAAGAGGTTGAAGCAGTTCTACATGTCCTCCTGAGTGTACCTCTCTCTCTCCATGCTTCTTATGCATTTGCATCCAAATAAAGTTATTATTAACACTCTTCTCATCATATTGCTTGTGGTCTTCTCATTGCCTTCAGAATTCACTTCACATTTCCCTTCCTTTGTGCCTCTATTCAAGTCATCTCCCCATCAGGAAGGATCCCCCTTCCCAAAATATCTCTCAAGATATAGAAAGATCCGTCCTCTGTACTCTCCTAAAACAATATACATACATCCCACCTCTACATACAAGGTATATATGAAGCAAAAACTAATTCTCAACCTAATGTAAACCAATATTTCAATAAATGCTGGCCTCCTCTTCCTAGAGTTTAAGAAGGGTATGAGGATATTTACTTCACAAGTTTGTTGAAAAAATAGGTGGACATGATGTGTCCAGTAGCATCTTTACAGGCATTCTGAGTAATCAGTGTCCTGTGTGTAACCAGCTTCCCTCTTGACTGTGCTACTGTAGAGCATGGGATGGATACCAGTAATAATGTCATCTATTGAGGCCTAACCATTTGCAAGTTGCAGCACTTTGCAATTTCTACTTATTTAATTCTCACCAGAAATCTACAAGTTCCATTTGTTAACCCCATTTTGAATATGAAAAACCTGAGATGCAGAAAGATTGCCCAAATCAGAGCACCACTTGCATTCTAACAGAACTGCAGCCCGGGTGGTTTATCCTTCCTCTGAACTCCCACTTGTGCTACCAATGTTTCCCATTAAGTAGCTAATCACTTCATATCTAGAACTTTGCATACTTCCCACCCAACCCACCACCATGAAATTGTAAGCTCCGATCTGGTACACAGTAGTTTATAAATATTATTAACTAGATGATGAATAACATGACTTTCATTTATTATGGAATCTATAATTCTGAATACTCATTATAAAAACAATAGTATTCATTCTTCCATTCAAAAATCAAAGTTCCTACTATATCAGACAGAAAAATTGGTAACTTTGAAATGGATAAAATGTTCTGATTTCTAGACTTTCTAATATATCCTTCTGAGGTATCTTTTACCTTTTACTTGCTTTGAGTTATTTTACAACTTTATGAGTGGAAGAAAAAATGGTGATAATGTAAATGATTAAATTTTATAGAATTATAAATTGAAGAAAATAGATGATAATGCAAATCATTACAGTCCATTAAAATTCAAATGAATTATGTGGAATAAAATTGATTATTGCTCTGTGTTTAGGCCAGTTTTATATTTAACTGAAAGTTTATTGCATTATCCCTTGTTGCTCTTCTCTTTCTTGTTCCTTGAATTATCCATTGGAGCTATTGTCACATATTGTTAGTACTTTATAACTAGTAAATTAAATAAAACCTTTGCATGTCTTTGTTCCAAGAAACTTCCTTACTCCATGTACAAAAATCAACTCAAAATGGATAAGATAATTAGAGGTCAGACCTGAAACCATAGCATACCTTGAGGAAAACTTGGGCAAAACTCTCCATGAACTACAGTTCAGAAATCCCTTTCTGGAAACATCTACAGGTGGCAAAAAAAAAAAATGAAGAAAAACATAAACAGATGAGACTACATCAAACTAAAAATCTTCTGTACAGCAAAAGAGACAACAGAAAAAACTAAAAGATGCCCAACCGAATGGGAAAAAATCTTTGCCCTCCACATGATTGACAAGGGTTTAGTAACGAAGATCTACAAGGAACTCACACAACTAAACAAAACAAAACAAAAAGCCCAATCAAAAAATGGGGAGAAGAACTAAAAAGACACTTCTCCAAAGAGGAAATACAAATGGCCAACAGGCGCATGAAAAATTGCTCAACGTCGCTAGTAATAAGGGAAATGCAAATCAAAACCACAATGAGATACTTTACACCAGTAAGAATGGCCCACATCCAAAGAACGGGCAACAAGAATTGCTGGCAAGGATGTGGAGAGAAAGGAACACACTACTACACTGCTGGTGGGAATGTAAATTAGTCCAACTACTATGGAAAGCAGTATGGAAGACCCTCAAGTTATTGAAAATGGAACTACCATTTGACCCAGCAATTGTTCTTTTGGAAATCTACCCAAAAGAGACCTCAATGTGGGTACAAAGGGACACCTGTGCTCAGATGTTTACTGCAGCACAATTTATAATTGCAAGGTCATGGAAACAACCTAAATGCCCCAAAACAGGTGACTGGATGAAAAAAATGTGATATATATATATGATGGAATATTACTCAGGAATTAAAAATGACAAATTTGATGATTTTATAACAACATGGATGTATTTAGAAGAAATCATATTAGCAGAAACAAGTCATAAAGAAAAAGACAAAGACAAATGGCTTCACTAATATATGGGATATAGTGAAAAAAATAAACAAAAACCTTGAGGAAAAGTCAAAACAAGCTAAGCACCAAACTGAAGCACACAACTTTGAGCAGGAGGGAAAGGGGAGAAAGGGAGGGGAAGTGAGGGGCAAATTCCTGAGATTACAATGTTGTGAAATTTATATATAAATAAAAATAAATAAAACTTTTAATATGAGTTCATTCATATGAGAATAATAATTTCACTTTATAAAAGTATAATTTTTTATAAATCTCATCAGGGACCAAAATGAATGATGACTACCTAAGATCCAAAATAGGCATGTGAATCTTCAGACACAAATTCAGATTCTTTCCACTAACTTTACATTCCTAGGTATCTTTTCACTTTGGAGAATTTCTTGTTCATTTGAAATATTATTCAAATACTGTAAATATCAGTATTTACAAGCATATAGCACAGTTTCTTATTGTATATTCACAAGATTCTTCAATCATCATGAGTATGAAATTTTAGAACATACTCCTCATCCCACAAAGAAACTATCTTAGCAATCACTCCCTACTGACCCCCAATACCCTTGTATTTGTCTTGCCTGGATACTTAATTTAAACCAAATCATATGCCATGTTACCTTTTGTGTTATTTTATGGCTTCCATCATTTAGCATAATATTTTCAAAATTTATCTGTGTTGGATCAATATTTCATTCCCTTCAATGGATAACTAGTATTTCATTTTACAAATATCTTATATGTGTCTATCTATTCATATGCTGATGGATTTTTGCTATTATGAATAATTTTGTTATGAGCATTTATAAGAAAGCATTTTTGTGGTCATAGCTTTTTAGTTCTCCTATGTATATATCCTGAAATGAAGTTGCTAGTCATATGGTAATTCTGTATTTAATGTCTTGAGAAACTGACAGATTTTCTCAATGATTGTCCCATCATCTATGTAGAAGAACTCTAATTTCTACACATCCTCATGGAGCAAATTTCTTATTGTCAATAATAACAGGAAAAATTCAGAAAAACCAAGGCCCTGAAAACTAGGTAACTTGAGTTGTTACCACATATATATCTCACAGGTCACCTGGGAAAATTCATTCCTGCACCAAAAATGCAGGGATCTGCTGGTTTGCTCCTACACTCCAGGACCTCACATGTGATGATTTCCAGCTGAATATCAGAATTTGTTTTTTTCTCATTGATCTTCTGACCTACCTCATGAGAGGCAAGTGGGTTATTTTATACTTGCACCAAGTTAATTTTCATATCCAGATCCAGAGACTACTGGGAGCTCAGAAACTTGGCAGTATTCCTGTCCTTCATGTCATTATCCCCCTATGGCTGACCTGATTGCCTGCTGTTATCTACATTCTGAGTGTTGAAAGCCCTACAACAAAATTTTGCTTAAATTATGTAGTTTTTTGTGCCAGCACAGACCTTCAACCAAGGATAGGTACTGCGAAAATTGCTCTGAGAGCAAATATGAGTTTTATTCCAATAAAGAAATTCTCCCACCTGCACCCAGACCTTTCCCCAGGCAATTTGCCAGTGCCTGTGCCAATACTGACAAGGATAAGTGTGGGAAGTGAAGGGAGAGAAATGTATTGTTGGCTGGTCAAAATTTTTGTGAGCTCAGAGATTTTCTTTTTTGGCTGCCTCTTCCAGGGCTTAAGTAGTGAGTGACATGAGTAAGGGGGCATTTCAAGCTTCTCACACCCACCTTGCAGATCTTTCCAGTTCTGGACGTGTTTCAGCCAGCCAAGATGGGGTAGGAACTGAGTTTGCTGCTGAAGCCAGGCTTTGGTGTGGTTTTACACCAGGCCTCTCCACTGTGCCCTTTTAAAGTTTCATCACTCCCAAACAGCTGTTATTTCACTGCCTGTGGTTTTCTGTCTAACAGTCTGTAAGAAGATTAATAGTTCTACAGCTAATGGGACCATGATTTTAACATGAGATTGCAGCCAGCTCCAATTGAATGTCCACAAAATACTCTTGCAGTTGGAGAGGTCCATAGGATTTAAAAAACCAAAACCAGCCTCCTCAGGATATGAGTTCTGTTTCTGAGATGACGACAGTAGTGGTAGCCTGTTGGTCGCTGGGTAGGTTCCCACAGCACAATCACTTCACACCAATTCTAGCAATGCAGTTCCCCTCGTGCCTTTCGAGTTGGTGTCTTTAGCACATAGGAAAGGAAAGAATTTGTTCAGAACAGTGCTTTGGTGCACAGCAAAAAAGGAAAGTATTTATTAATCCTTTAAGCTTGACACATTTCTACAGTTTCCGTGATTCTCAAACACACCAGTCCATTTTTAGATGGGATTGCAAGGGGCCCAGTAGTGACCATTAAGGATGCCTCCCCTGTGGGGAGAGACAAGCTTCTGAAAACAGACTGTCCTCTTCCTTGAGGCCTACTCTGATCCTACTTTAACTGAACCTGCCTGGAGGTCCTTTCTAGACTAGGAAACTACTCCTTGGGTTCATCCATTCTCATTGTGAATGTTCAGGTTCCTCAGCTGAACTGTAAAAGAGGTAGATACAGTAATAAATATTCATTGGACATCTGCCATTGCTTATTTGATCTCATGTAGTTTTAAGACTTTGGTATATAATTCCCACTTTTCAGATGGGGAACCTGATGATCCAAATGTTTAAATCATTTATCCAGCATCACACAGCTCATGATCAACTTTAGATTCAATACTCAGTTGAGGTGATTCCAAATTTCACACTCTATTTTCCAAACTATTTGGGGGAATAAATGCTTTAGAAATGATCTGTGGTTTGCCTTAGCTTTCCCACACTATAGCACAGTATCTTTTTCTGTTCAACTCTCAAGGTTTGCATTGCAGATGAAGGGATCTCTGACAAATATATGGCACACCCTCTGATACTAGAAACCAGGCATACTAGGTCAATATAAGATCTATACTATGTGATCATATACAAAGACATGATTTTAAAACCTAAACTGGCCTTACATGAACACATCTTCAACTAGACTCAAGCCAAACCATATTAAGCTACATTGAGTCTTACATATATGGGAAAACACATTTTCCCCTAAACCAATAAACTGGCTCATCTTTTGCAATTATTGCTGTGTCCAAGCTAATGTGTTATTATGAAGACTGAAATAATTGTTTACTATCTGTTACTTTGGCCATTGAGTAATTGAATTGACTGACCATTAAAGAAATTCAAATCTATCGTTAAGCACTGAGTCAGTCCACAAACACAGATAGTGTTGCTTAAGGATGGGGAGCTGTTCTGAGAAATATGGCATTATATGATCTTGTCATTGTGGGAATGTCATAGAGGTAATGACACAAACCTAGATAGTACAGCCTATTACACCCTTTAGCTGTATGGTACTGCTGATTGGTAGTATATGTGCTCTGTTACTGACCAAAATGTTCTTAAGTGATGCATGAATATATACAGTATAGAGAAATTTGAAGTTATATCTACTCTCCAGGGTTATTAAGAAAATTCTAGAGTTAACTCAGCTTTGTAGCTTAGATCACTCCATTTACTATCCCTCTTCACTTTTCTTTATATGTCCCAATATCTTTTATATTTTCTAATGTCCAATATCCTTTATAACCTTTCTTTTTTCTGGGGTGCCTGATGTTCTCCCTCAATCTTGCATATCCTAGTCCATGTTTGGCCCGTCATCTCCTATTCATCATTTGAATCTACACTCGTTGAATTTTGTCAGTGAATATTTGCCTGAAGCCTCTAATATGGTATCATAATTTCCCCTTCATATCAAACCAGTTATAATCTGACATCAACTGTGTAATTAATATCTGTGTAATTAATGCCATAATGAGAATTGTGGGTTTGAGGAACATTTTTAGTGAGGAGGGGAATTTGCTCCATATCGTATCTCTTGCACCTGCCAGAATACAGCCACATATAGGTGCTTAATAAATATTTATAGCTTAGATGACTTTATAAAAATAATTCAATGGCTAATGAATGAGATAAATGAAGGGGAAAGACACAAAATTTACTATGGACCTACTGTGTTTGTCTAATCCTCAAAAGTTTATGATTAAATATACCCCACCACCTCTTTTTTTCAGAAAAAAGAAAAAAAGCATTCAAAGGGACTTTTTTCTGGCAAAATTTTCAACTCATACCAGTTGTAGTGAATCTATAAGAGCCTAAATCTACTTTCCATGAAAAATTTCCTTTAAAATAAATGTCAGATGTAGCCACCATAGCTTTCCCTGAGGGATGAAATGCTATACTGTGAAAAAAAATAAACAAAGATGCTTAAATAAACAAAGTGTTCCCCAGTCAACTAAAAAAGA
This sequence comes from Uropsilus gracilis, assembly GCA_004024945.1. Classification (NCBI taxonomy): domain Eukaryota; kingdom Metazoa; phylum Chordata; class Mammalia; order Eulipotyphla; family Talpidae; genus Uropsilus; species Uropsilus gracilis. The sequence continues at coordinate 120,139 of PVHY01001496.1, read as the reverse complement.
AAATACTTTCCATTTCACATTATAATAGTAGTAAGAATATTTTAACCTTTGTTTTTAGCTAAGTGAGTTATTTGAGGGTGAGCAACCATTATTCTTCATATATATATAAATATATATATAACAAAATATTAATTTTGGAGGCCAGATGAGTGAAGGCAATAGTGGAAATGGGGATTTATAGACCTCTTGGTAGAATATAATGACTCCACATTTGTGACTGCTGTGTATAATCTGTACACATCAAAAAATATATATATGACAAAAAATATCTTTCTTGAAAAATAATTAATGGTTGTTGAAGATAAAGTGCTATTTCTTTGTAGAAAGCAACTCTCACTAATTTTTAAAATAGTTTTCAGGTCAGGGGAAACTATCAGAGGAAAATCTTGTAGTTCCTTTACTCTTTTTCATGCATATTTGAGATGAACTCAAAATTGGCAATTCTTATGAGAATAAAACTAAAGGATTTGTTTTTTAAATGTCCATGCATTATGATTCCACTGGCAGTGCTTAAGGCAGAACTCAAGTTGGTAAGTTGCCCCAGGAACATGTCTTAAACTCTTAGTTGGTGGTACTATGCATCTTCCCTCAGTAACTATCCCACTGTGACCCTCTACTCCCCAAAGTGCTGCCATATTTGTAGCCTGAATCTTATCTGTTGTGATGTCTTTTTTTCATTGTCTTTCTTACATCACTACACTCTCATGCAACATGCCTCTTGGTATAAAATTAAAATGAAGACTGAAACTGTAATATTTTAAAAGGTCACTAGGAGAAGCATTTTAGAAAGAAAGGAAAACCCTAGAGAATGAATGAAGTTTACCTTCTAACCAAGGTGTATGGTAAAAGCAGTGCTTCTGATATTAAAAATGCCCTACAAATGTAACTAGAGTGGCTTACTTATGCCCAGAATGGGTGTGCTTTGGGCACACACATTACATACTCTCAGTGTGCCAAGCAAACCCCTTTTAGGAAGCACCTTCCAGGACTCAAAACACCATTTATGCCTTTAGTCAGCAAGAGCCACAACTTACTTTATGTAAAATATTATTTTTTAAATGTACAAAATATTGATAAATTTAGGCAGCAAGTCTATGGTGTAATGACTTGCATTTTTTTGGCTGTTGAGGCAGAACTGAAAGGGAATCGGTGATGGGATTTCTTCTGTGGGACTAGACAGCTTCTGGGCCCTAGGGTTTACTAAAAGACACTACGTTTTCTTTTATATATATATATATATATATATATATATATATATATATATATATATTTCACATCATTTCAGTCCCTGGGGGTCACCCACCACCTCCCCTTCCCACCCGCTCCAGCTGGTCCCCATTCTCCCCTTGTGCAGTTTCATTTGGTTGACCATATATTAGTGAAACCATTTGGTTTCTGTCCCTTTATATCTGACTCGTTTCTGTTAGAATGATTTCTTCTAGGTACATCCAGGTTTCCATAAATTCGTCAAATTTGTCATTTTTAATTGATGAGTAATACTCCATTGTGTATATATACCTCATCTTTTTCATCCACTCATCTGTTCTGGGGCATGTGGGTTGTTTCCATGACCTTGCAATTATAAATAGTGCTGCAATAAACATCCGAGCACAGGTGTCCTTTTGTACCCACATTGAGGTCTCCTTTGGGTAGATTCCCAGAAGTGTGACTGCTGGGTCAAATGATAATTCCATTTTCATTAGTTTGAGGGTTCTCCATGCTGCTTTTCATAGTGGCTGGACGAGTTTACAGTCCCACCAGCAGAAGACACTACATTTTCTATAGATATTGTTCCTCTTTATTTCATGATCTTCTTGTGTCAAAAAATTAGCTCCTAAATAAAATAGATAACTTAGGAGAGTCCTGAGTCACCTTCCCTTTGGTCCCTTGGGAGGGTTGTCAGAGAAGGCAAGTCAAAATTGGGATATTCAGGTAAATTTTTATTATTTTAAATTATCTATGCATGAAAGATTAAGATAAAATAAAAAGATTGTATGAGGTATATGTACCAATAATAACTTACCTGAGAAAGGGCTGATGAGTTTCTTCATTGCTTCATTTTTAAATGGAATTTCTCAAACAATTTGAGTTTCTTGAGCAGTTACTTGTGGTGCATAATTTTCTTACAAAATTTCTTGCAGGTTGGGGGAAAATATTCCATGTTCCCATCATATTACATATATCATAACTTCTACAGTGGTCATGTCTACATTATTTTGTAATTTTGTCCATTAGATGTTCATTAATGAGAAGTCATGCTCAGTACTAGCAGCATCTGGTATACTGAACATATACTTGCATAAAGTTAGCAACTCCAGGAATAGCTCTTCAAATTTGATTTGTTTCCACACATAATACCATTGTTCATGGCAGAACTTGCTCTTCCATTCTTCACAGTTATATCAGATCTCTTGATCAACAATTTTTAAATGTTTTTCACTGACAGAAAATTACGAGCATGTTAAATCCATTCTTCTTCAACATTACATTGTTCCAAGAGTACTTAGCAATATCCGTATAAAATAATTGAATTCTTTAAAGGATAAACTATTTCAAAAGATTGTCAGGACATGTATTTTAATAGTTATCCCCATCAAGTCAGAATTTTTTTTCCTGTTCATAAACTTGTCTTTTTAAGAACAGACTTGACACTTAAATAGATAAAATTTTCTGTCATTTCTCTAATACATTCAATGAGTTTCTTTAAACAATAGCTTGCTCAATAATACTATTTGCTTTTCTCTTCATTTTCATAATCCTATTGCAAAGGAGTTACTGAGAACTCTAAGAAATAAGAAAGAAGTAGACTTCATTCAATAGATTACTTAAAAACTCAACAAGATTTAGGGGGACCATTCCTTCAATAATTCAGATAAAATGAGATAGTCTCTCTATTGCATTTGTTGAAGAGTTGATGGCCTTAACAAATATGAGAGGATTGGAAAACACCAAATGTCAACAAAATTTCTTTGTGTTCAGTATAAACATGCTGGAGTTCTAAATGCCAAAATACAAGAATTCTATGAAAATTACTTCCATGTCAAAGGAAAGGACATCAGTCACTGTTTGATAGCACCATCCAGAAGGTGGACCGGGCAAGCAACGGCATTCATAGTCATCTATGCTTTGCTTCAACACTGTGTCAATATTGTCTGCACTTTTATGTAAATGTTTACTAAAATTTGTATTTGCATTATCTCCCCCAAAAGCAGTTAAATTTTTCTCATTAAGTACTAACTCAACCAGAGAGTCTCTGCAAAAATTTGCTGTTATTTTTGAACTCTCATCTGGGGAAGGGATTTATTCACAGTAGCCTTATAAGCAAGCCTTCTTATTGCCCAAGCAATGGGGAATTTTTCATCTCATTATTTGCATCTATGACTATGACTTAAAAAGATCTTTGATAATCTCTGCAATTATAAATGCAGATAGCACTTTTTTAATTATTATGGTAGATTCCACTTGGCATTTGAAAATTTGTTTACAATTCTGGAATCTAAAAATATTTCTGGTAGCAGTCCATTCAAACCCTCTTTTGAACTGAAAAACTAATGATAATATATGGTATAGAAGAAGCTGTGACAAAGCTGTCTCTCACTTGCCTCCCCATCTTCCTGGGAGGCTTTTAGGACAGGGTCTTTATTGCCACCACTTAGGGTATAACTGTAGGCTATTAAGCTGCTCAGCTGCAGCATGGCATGGATATCACGTTGTTCATGTTATTTTCCTTTATCCATTTATTCCAATGTTGTCCTGGAGAACAAGAGGCCCAGAGAATTAACACATTTGGTACTCTTGTTTATGTTGTTTCTATGAGTTTGAATCAAACCAGGACTCATTATTTCTTTAACAGTCAAATCTGTCATCCTTGCTTGACAAGATCCCCATAATAGATTTCTTTCAAGCGCAGAACACAAATCTGATCCACAGGAAACACTCAGGCATGTCTTTGAACAGGCTGAGAGTGGGGGCTGATTCCAACGCAGCAAGCAGCAACTCTACTTTTCTCTACCATCAAAGCAACTAGTCAAAAATATCAGTCAGTTATAATCACAACAATACTCGCTTATAAACTACCCCAACCTCCGGTGGCTCAAAATAACAGTTTATTAAGAGTTGTGGGATGGTTAGGGCAGCAGGTCTAATCCACATGTCTTTCAGTTTCCTAGGACCATGGGGCTAGCCAGTCAGGTTCTTCTCATTATAAAGACAAAGTCTGACAGGGAATGCACCCAGCTATGAGGCTCATTCGAAGTCCTGCCTAAATAACCTTTATCAACATCCCATTGAAAAACCAAGTCACATAATAGAATGTTAAATTCCATAGAGGTGGACAGGAGAAAACTATTTTTTATAATAGCCTAATTTGACACATCCGGGAATCACTGTGTTCCTCAGAGCTCAGAGGACACAAGACAAATTCACAGAGTAGTTTTGTTGAAGTCTCACTCCAAAGAGGCAATATTTCATGTTTCTCCTCTTGGAGAAGGCATGGTGGGTGAGACTCCAGAAAACTCCTCAAAGAAATCCTTGTACAAATCCCCCCTTCATTTCTACCTTTCTAGTCTCTATATTTCTCATGAAATATAGAGAATATGGGGAATAAGTGGCTTTTGATTCTCCTCTTTGAAATAATACAAGGTGATGTTTTGCAACTGTCCCTAGTATCTGTTAATTAGTGGATAAGGCTGTCTACCAATTCTTTCAGTTTAGCATCTTTTATATAACCCAAATATGGGAATGTTCACAGTACTGACCCACTTGGAAGCCTGAAAAAGAAATTTTAATTTCTATAACATGGGAAGTTTGCCATCCCTCTTCCTAATCAATCTCCTGTTGGTTAGGTTTTTGAAAACAATAGGAAACTATATACTCAGGAATCCTGAAAAAGGACACTAATAAGAATGAATTTCTAGTGCTATAAGCCCTCAGCTAGTGTCTTTTCTGGTTTTTCCAACAGTGAGAACTCCTGTCTTTCTGTTCAGGTATTATCTTCCTGCTCAATCCACTAGGAATTAACTCTCATTGTGTAACAAGTATATGGCACAACTGGACAATATCTCACTGCAATTTCTACTCCAAGGTTTGGAACACTAATTGAAAGAGCCTTTGAGAAGAGAGGAATAGTAGAAATATTTTTAATAAAAGAACCATCAGTATCTCAATAACCTTAAACTTGAGAATACTAAACAGTTGTGGTGGAAATGAATCACATGCTATAAAACATGGGATGTGGCTTATGCCTATCCTTCCACCATTATTGACTGCTACGTTCTGACTGCTGCTAAAGATATATTAACTCAGCTCCAGACCTGCATAAGATGAAACATTAATTACAAGAGTGTTTCTGAGGACCTGAAAAGCTATAGGTATTTGAGAAAGAATGATAAAATAAAATTGCTAGGTCTATGGCTTAAAGTATTATCTTTTCTAGTGGACAAAAATGATTTGTTTCTCTGCTGCCAAACCCCACAACTTAACACCTTCTCAGAGTCAGTCTTTGTTTAATAATAAATAGCAGAATTATAAAGATACATTCCCATAAATATTGAAATAGTCCTTGGGTGGGCTTATTAAGCCCTACCTCAGTGTATCTTTGAAAGGCCCTTTTGTACTCTCTTGGCCTTTATACAAGATCTTGATAATTTTTTAATAGGCATATCCTGACATGTTTTCATAGTTGAAACTACAGCTTGGTGTAAAATTATTTTACATAAGGACCAAGGAGCCTCCTGGGAAATAATTTATGCTGTTTTCACTGGTGAGCTGAGAGATATTTGTAGGACTACAGTTTACCAAGGGCAGGAGAGTAGGAGCAATCCAAGCTGTGTGTCAGAAGTAATGGGGTACATTGTCTGTATTTAACAGTAATAAAGGACTTATCAACAATAATAAAACCAACTAGAAGCTTGTCTGGCATGACTGTCAACTCACATCAGCAATTCAAACAACATGAGCAATAGCATATCTAGCTCTATCACCTCTTGCCTCTTTGGTATGGCACTCACATCAGGGAAGCAATGAGAAGGTATCACAAAAATAAACTAGCTTCTAGTTTGATGCCTTTATGGTTGGAGAAAAAGGTTGGAATCATTTTAATCTGTTTATTTATTCCAGTTTGCCTTAAGGCCTAATATATGGTCAGTTTCAGAGACTGAACCAGATGCATTTGTAAAGAAGGTATATTCTTTTCCTTGGGGGTGCAGTGTTTTTTATCTGTCAGGTCCATCTGGTCCAGGTCTTCCTTTAAAGCTTTTGTGTCCTTGTGTACTTTCTCTGTTTTGTTGATCTGTCTTTTGGTGAGAGTAGAGTGTTAAAATCACTGACTATTTTCACTAATATTCATTTTCAGTTCTGCTAGTAGTTGTCTAATGAATTTTTGTGCTCCCTCATTTGGAGAATGTATGTTAATAGCTGTAAAGTTTTTCTAGTGAATTAATCCCCTTGTCATTATGTAATGACCTTCATTGTCCTTCATCTCTTCTTAATTTGAAGTCTGCTTTATCTGTTATTGGAATAGTTACCCCTGCCTTCTTTTGGGGACCATTTGCTTGAAGGATTATTTTCCTCATCTGTACTCTTAGTATGTGCTTATCTTTGGGATTCAAATGTGTTTCCTGGAGACAACAGAATGTTGGGTTCTGTTTTTTAATCTGGTCTGCTACTTTTATCTTTTAATTGATGAGTTTATACTGAAACTGGGTGCCCCTAACCTCCCCCCCTCCATTTTGGCAGTTAACAAGGCGGTGGCAGTTAGCCCCTCCCTCCCTTAAAGGTGCTCCTCCCCCATTGGCCAGTGCCAGTTAACCCCTCCCCCTTTGGTGTGGCAGTTAAACTGCCAGAAGTGGCAGTTGGAATAAAAGTTGGACCAGAAGCAGGGGGGATAAAAAGGCAAAGAGCAGAGACTAGGGGAACACAGAGACCTTTTGGGGAGGAGAGAGAACTTTTGGAGAGAGAGAGAACTTTTGGGAAAGGAGAGATGAGAATGGCAGGCAGGTAAAGAGTAGCCTGAGTGACCAGGCTGGGCAAAAGTCCCCTGGAAGAGTGAGCTGGAGGTGACAAGGAGCCAAGGGATCTGGCAGAGTGGCCAGTGTGGAGAGTGTGGCGTTGCAACAAGATGATATGGAAAGCTGGTACCTAGAAATGGCCAGCAATTTGGAAAGCTGATTTGTGCATCAGCAATTGTGGAAGAAGTTTGAAGAGCCTTGGAGAAGTGGAGCAGCGTGGAACACTGGAGAGAAAAGAAGAGAGGACGCCGGCGAAAGGACTGGACATTGGGAAAGACCTCAAACTCTGAGGTTTGGAGGGGCAAAGGGCAACATCTCGGACTGTGTCTTTGGGACCTTTGGGACTGAGAATGGTGTCTGGGGTAAGATAACTGCCACTTGTGGCTTTAAGGACTTTTTGTTTTCCCTGTTGAACTCCCTTGTTAATAAACCCTGTTGTTAAACTGCATTTTGAGTGGTAACTGCTATGCGCAGGTGAAAAGGACCTTGGTTTGTTAGTTGGAGGGCTTTACCCCTCCTTTTCTGACCCGATTTCAATACCATTAACATTCAGAGTGATTACTGTTACATGGGAGTCTGAGGTTGGTGTTTTGGGTGGTCATTTTGGGATTCTGTTTACTTCCTTGTTTGTTCTTCTGTTGGCTTAGGTCTTAAGGCTTCTCCTAGTATTTCTTGGAGTGGGGGTTTAGTGGTGGCAAATTTCTGAAGACTTTGCTTGTCTGTAAATGTTCTTATTTTTCCATCATAAAGGAAGGAGATCTTTGCAGGGTACAGCATCCTTAGCTGGCATTTATTTTCTTGGAGTTTTTTGAATATGTGGCTCCAGTGTCTCCTTGCCTCAAGTGTCTCTTCAGAGAACCCTGAAGTCAGTCTGATAGGTTTTCCTTTGTATGTTATGTTTCTTTTCTCTAGTCATTTTCATTATTTTTTTTGGAAATTTTATAAATATGTGTCTTGCCATGTTTTTTTCTTTCACTAGAGTAGTTTGGAGTTCTTCTGGCTTCTTGTATATCTATTTTCATTTCACTCTTGAGATTAGGGAAATTTTTCTCCTTTATTTCTTTAAATAGAATTTCAGTCCCCTTGAATTTCTGTTGGTGGGAATGCAAACTGGTTCAGTCACTATGGAAAGCTGTGTGGAGGATCCTCAAACAACTGAAAACAGAGCTACAGTTTGATCCAGCAATCGCACTTCTGGGATCTACCCAGAGGATACCAAAACACTAATTCAGAAAGACATCTGCACTCGGATGCTTATCACAGCATTATTTGCAACAGTCATGATATGGAAACAACCAAAATGCCCCAAAACTGATAAATGGTTGAAAGAAAAGTGGTATTTTTACACAATGGAATATTATTCAATTAAAACTGACAGATATGGTGGATTTGTAATAACATGGATGGACCTAGAAGGGATCTTATTAGAATAAGTCATAAAGAAAAAGACAGAAACCATTATGATCTCACCAATAGATGGGATATAGGTATAACAAGCAAAAGGCCAAGAAAAAGTTAAAACAAGCTAACAACAGAACTGGGGCAAGCAGCTAGAGGGAGAAATTGGGGAAAGGGGAAGCACAAGAAGATCAAGATGAAGGTTCAAGGGTGATAAGCTGGAGGGAGAACCCCATAGAATGCAATGATGTAATATAAATATATACATGTAACAACCAAATGATTAATAAAAAAAATTTTTAAAAATAAATGAACTGGCAGTTAGCTAGTGGAAAGAGAATATATCCCAAGGGAAGATAAATGAACCAAAAAACAAAACTTTATCTTTCAATAGTCTAATCATGCAAGAGATTGTGGGTGCACCTTATTATGGGTTGAATTGTATCCTTCAAAATTCATATGTTAAAGTCCTAGCCACCCTCCCAATCCTGCCTATACCTTAGAGTATTTTATTTGGATATAGGGACATTTCATATGCAAAATGTTAAATTCATATCCTCATCTGATCAATGTTATGATCAATATATTTATAAGAAGGAAAATTAGGACAAACTCAGGACCTCAATATGAAAATCAATGGTACTTCTAAAACCCAGAAATAACAAAGATTCCCAGAAAAATGTCAGAAACTAGGAAAGAGTTACAGAAGAGATTCTTCCTTGTTGCCTCAGAAAAAACAACCATGAAGATAACTTTGTCTAGAACTTTCAGCCTCCAAAATATTGAGACAATACACTTCTGTTGTCCAAGTTATCTAGTAAGTGGAACTTTGTTATGGCAGCACTAACAAATCAACTCAGTAGCTTCTTGGTCTGCAGTCTTAGCAGCTGTGCACAAGAGCCAGAATAAATCTCACTTAAATTTATATAAGGCTTTATAGGTCAAAAAATCATTTCACATGTAGTAAGTCATTTTATCCTCAGATCACCCTTGCATGATAAATTGGTAAAATGCTATTTCCATGTTTTAAAGAAGAAAACCAGGTTTTAAAAAATTAAACAATTTTTTCCAGAACAAAGAACTTATAAGAAGCAGCAGAACTTAAACCCAAACCATCTGATCCTAGAGCCAATTTTCTGCCTACTCCAAATCCTCTGCACCTCTTTCTGTGTGATGTCATGATTCCTAGCTCTTCAGGATTGGGATAGAATTACAACAATTTCTATTATCTAATGAGAAAGTTAATATTTTTATTTTTAATCTGGGAAGATTTATATCAATTAGATAGGCCATGCATTTGAAATGAATTCTATAGAATTCAGGATCAGTTTATATTGTCAGCCAGTTCAAATGTTCCACACCTAGTAGGTTAACACAACAGGCTCTAAGAGGAAAACAGAATGCAAACCCTAGGTGAGTTTATAGGTACTTGTTGTTATTTACAAAACTATTAGATTGAAATGTTTAATAGAGACTGCTTCCACTAATGCACAAATCATATTTTCTAGCCATAGAAATCAATCTCACTATTTCCCTTGTTTAATTGTTTCTTATTAATTAGAGGTAAAAAAAAAAAAAGGCAGACAAGGTGTACCATCATGCACCATTTCCTTGTAACTTCTAGACTGTAATTCATTCGGACAGTCTTCAACCATTTATTGAGTAACAATTAGGTGTCAGTTTAACCATCTGTTTTATAATATGGGGCTCAAAAGTAAATAAAGCAAAATTGCTGTCCTCCTGGTTTTATATTAGCATGAAGAATGCAGACAATACACAGAAATGTAAATATGCCTATAAACCAGATAACAATAAAGGTTTGGGGGAAAAGTAAAACCAGGTAAATACAAAACCTAGGTGGAAAGGTTCTATGTGTCATAATCTAATGAAATGAATCACAGAGGCAAGAATATCAGAGAGAACTTTTGTGAAAGAGAAAGTAGTAATAAGTGCAAAAATCCCTGAGACAGAGCAAGCTTGACATACAAAGACCAGGATGGAAATACTCAACACATAATGTTGAGGATCATGCCAAATGAGAGGGAATTCAGAAAGAGCTAATACATCTTAAGTACAAAATTTATGACAAGGAAGGAAATATTATCCATACGATAAACTGGCTTGAGAATATATATTAACTTTTAGCATTGTAATTATTCTGAGAAATCATAATGCCTCAGGAAAAAACACAAAAACTTTTACTTGTTGACCTTTGTTACAATCTCCAACCCTACATTAAAATCTTCACAATTTTAATTACATTAAACCCTATGAAAACAATTACAGATGGATGTTTGCTGTCCCTATTATCTAGATGAAGAAACTGAGGCTTTAAGTGTCAAATGACTTTCTTAAGTTTGTGCTATTGGAAAAGGAACGATGAAATCTTGTGAGGTCTGACTAATAATCAACCATTAGCTCAAATACAAATGTATCCACACAAATTAAGTATTACATAAAAAGAATTTAAATATATGCAGCTTTTCATATTATTTTCAAGTCCCATAACTTTGGACATTGATATGACAATATATTACTTCTCAGAGTCATAGAAAATATACTTCTATGATGATCAGGTTTGACTCTAACTTCTTTGAGTTTATTTGCTCACGTTTTAATAAGTTTATACTGACAACCTATAGTAAATTGGACATTACATTGAGGAGACAAATGGAAATGATGTACCCTTCTTTTTATAAGACCAACCCCCATTTTAGGCAAAGGACCAACACTGTGAGTTTGAGGGAGATCTCCAGGGACCCTACCATCAAGAAAAAAAATGGTAATCTCAAATGAAACAATTCAAGAAGAGATAAATAAAAGATATACGTGGGTCTCTTTTATTGTTTGGGTGTAGGCAGGGTATAGGGAAATCAAAAAGGATAGTGCAGTGACCTGGAACTCTAAGGAGGAATAATCTTGTAACAAGTATGGGCATTCCTCATTTCTACTACATGGGTTTGAATTAAGCTTTCTGTTTTGAAAATATTAATCACAAAATCTAAGATTCTACTTTTGGCAAATGGAAATTTGTTTCATGTTTCCCCTTGATCTTTTTCCTATCAACTTCAAAACTTTTGGTTAATGTAGCCTTCTTAACAAAATCTTGTTAATGTAGCTTCAAAGAAGCTGCAATGCTTCTTACAGTTGTTTGCAGCTTCCCAAAATATTCCATTTTTATGCCAACTTCTTCTTTTCCTAAAGTTATCAAATTACCTAGTGTAGTGAACATCATTTATTCCATTTTCTCCCTAGTCCCTGCATGAATTTTCACCTCAATTCAACTTCAAATCTCCATTTCAGAGACATGCAGAAGGCATTGCTTAGTTTAGAGGTCTATTAGATATCTATTGCTCTGTAACAAATTACCCTCAAGATGTAAAGATTTTTTAATAAGTTTATCTTTTTTTCTATGGACCAGAAATTCAAGAAAGGCTCAGTTGACTACTTCTGGTTCCTAGTGGTCTCCTGGCATTATAGTCAAGATATCGCATAGGGCTATAATAACTTGAATCCAAGATAGCTCACTCATGTATCTGTTGACAAGAAGTCTCAGTTTATTGCCATGTAGACCTCCTTGCTTGATATGTATCCATGATATTACACCATCTCCCTCCACGGTAACTGACCCAAGAAAGACTGAAGTAGCAGTGTCTCTTACAAAGTTATAAACTATCTCATCTCACATAACCTGTTCATTTCCCACAATCAAGGAAAAGATAATTAAATTTTACTTCTTGAATGCAGGAGTAGCATAGAATTTGTGAACACAGTTCAGTCTTCACAAGCAGTGTGTGGATACACTATCCATGCATCCATTAAATCAACAAATGTGCTGTCTCGTAAGTCAGTCTGATATATTTACTTGTCTTTTAATTTCAACAAATTGTATAGAATTGTTGTCATTTACCTCACCATCAGCCCTGATAGTCTTTGGTCATTTCTAGAGGAATGTCTTTCATAATGAGAAAATACATAAAAACAAAAGAATGAAAATAAAGTTCTATAAAATAGGGGACTATATACAAGATAAAATCAAATATTAATATAACAAAGGACTTTCACAAGTGGTTTACTGAATAAGTGTAAATTCAGGTTTCTTGAAAATCAAACCCAGCCTTTTGGCGAGTTTAATGAATCATCAATACCAATAGGTCAAGTTCAACAAAATATTTTCTGACTTGCAAGGAAACGTTCGGAAACTACAGTCAATTTTAGGGCATTCACAAAGTCATGCTGCAAATTTTCTGAATTCTAGAAAACAATATTTTGCAAAAGTAAAAAATGATGTGATGGAGAATGAAAGTTATCCTCAAGCTTACCAGAAAGCTTCTAGGGAGGAATACAGTAGCTATGATCCTCTATTGCATTTCATGTTCAGTCTAAGTTCCTAGTGTCAGCTTCAACCACCAGTACCACCACCACCTCTAAGATTGCAGCTCTTAAGTAGAATAACAATGTGCTGGCATTGACAGAACATAGTGAGTTGTAAACTGGTGAAATAATACAGTGGTGAAATGAGACCAAGGGTTGATTTTAACCCTTTTTTCATTGACATGTGCATTGGGAAGTATACCCTTAAATTATCCATCTGTCTGTAGTTCCATAAGTAGAATAGTTCTTAAATTTTGTTTTTCAGGGAGTAAGAATAAGACATACAGAAAAATGATCCATGATCACAAAGACTTTGCAAGTAATCCCATGGAATTTTAATCCAGAAAGAAAATTTTAAATTGGCCACAAATACAGTTCCCTATGATATCTAATCAATGTCTGTCAACAACTGCCTTTTTCAATACATGTATCCATTTTGGGGGCACAAAATACTAATTCTGTAGTTGTTGTTACAGATAAAAAGAATATCTAAGATGTCCTAACAGTGGGATCTACCCAGTCCCAAACTAAAATCAAAACTATTAGTGGTGATATTGATTTATTGACATATGAAAATGTTACAGTGGGACTATTCCTTGTCCTCATTTCATTCAAAGTATCTTAAACTTAAGTTTATCAGAGTGAGTGTGTGACAAATAGTCAAAGAAATTATTCAAAGAAATGATGGACTAGTCTCATGATGGACTGGTCTCTTTCAATATTGTCAAGACTATACAAATTGGACATAGTATGAAGAGTGTGGCCATCACAATTCTGAGTCTCTAATCCCCAAGGGAGTAGGATAATGAGGTATTAACTTCTTTACTAAAACTCAGATAAAAGGCCCTTTCATGATGCCACTTGGACATCTTCAGGGACGTTTCCAAGTATAAAGATAATTTCACTTCAAATCAGCTCCATGATTTTTTGTCAGTGTTTTCTGCTAGACACTCTGATGGCTAAGTGGAGGTTATATCCATGACTGAAAGTGATGAGGGAAGTCTAGCACCTAAGAATGTAGTCCAGCGGTAAAGCAGGAGAAAAAATTAAACTTTTTGATTGCAAATTGTGCTTCTTTTGCATGTACACATGCATATAATGAGACCAGTAATTTTCCCAAGAAAAACTGAACCACCTCCAACAATATCAAGCCAGAGTGAAGAAAATCAAGGTCAAACTCCTGGAAGTAGAGATGCCTACTTTGATGCCTATACTTAGAATTATTCAGTGTTGGACAAGGTTAACCACAGTGAGGATTATGGAGGTAGAGTGTTCCAAGATTTTCAAAGGGTTCTGACCCATCCACTGAATCTTCAACTCCGCATTAGACCTTTACTTCTTCCACATTTAAGTTTTTTCCTTTTAAATGCAAGTTACTTTTTCCCAAGTGATTATGGACTATGGACATGTTGCATCTCTTCTACACTACTTAAGTCAATGTAAGTATATTATTAGATATATTAAGGAAAGATTCTAAAAGGGAGAATGAAAATGAGGATACCAACCTTAGAAAAACAGGGGAAAAGATATGAAATTCCATGTGGGAAAAAAGTAAGGAAGACTAATAGATAGAAAATGAGCTTATTTGCTGAAAGTAGAGACCAAAGCTCAATGCCACTGTGCTTTGTTCTTAGTGGGCACCATGACCCACCTGATTGACCACATGACAAAAACTCAAACGTGCTTCTACTTAAACAAGCCCAGGGCTACTAATTCTATTAATGCTCTTCACAGGGTTTGATGGCAATGAACTCTAAGCCCTTCCTAATGGAGCATCTTCTGGAAGGATTTTCTAGGTAGATAGAGCAATCTCTGAAAATCATTTTAAAGGAAGAATAATTGTATGATGAGCATGCAAATTGAAAGAATCAACATCTCTAGCTCCAAAATGATAATAGACCTGATAGCACAAGACATTGTCTTTCTCATGTAACTTAAGTTGAAAAGACTCCCAGTATTAGGCATTCAAATTCCAGTTCCCCTTCGTTTTGACATGACCCAACTCATGGTAAGCTATTGAAGAAGTTAAGGGACTCACAAAAAACACTCTGAATGGCTAGTTGCAATGCTGGTACCTGTCCAGGAATGAAAAAGATTAGGCTACGCAGTGAGTGGCATGGTTCCTTTTCTATTGTTTCTCAGAACAATAGAGAGAGGCCATCTAAAACACAGTTTGATATCTAAATTGAACACTTAAAAAATGACATTCTTCCACTGCTCTTCCCTGAAATTCAGAATTATTAATCAGTGAAAAATAATGGTGAATGGATGCCTGAAAATAGAAAATAAATCACCAAAATCATCTAAGTCTACACTCTGTGTTTCTCATTTCTGTCACCCTCTCTGCAATGATTTATCTCTCTAACTTAGCACTTTCTATGGTTACATGGAAACCCAATGTTTTCTTACTGATGGACAACCCAGAGCCAACTGCTGCAGCTTTGCTTCTCCAAGGTTCTGGCATTATTTCCCAAGCATCAGAATTCAGTCAATTAGGCAGAGCAATGAATTAAGTTCTAGAAGGAACACCTTCTTGAAATTGATTGACAGTACACTGAGTATATTATTGGTTTCACCAACATTAATATTCAAAATTTATTTCACATCAATGCTCAAAGTTGAGGGTGTGTTCCACATTTCCATATAAATTGTGTCTCCCATACCAGCTGTATATGTTTTTGATGTAGGTGATGACAGTTTCTCATCCACAATCATTTACCTCAATTTGCACTTGGGCATCTGTTATACATTTAGTCTATTCTTTTATTATTATTATTGCTCCATGTTAGGAATGGTGTGCAGACATAATATTGATTTGCCAGGGGTAATAGCTAAAGTATGTACTTTCATACAGAAAGTGGTTGAGCACAAAACTGAAAGACTTAGAGAAGAGTTTAAAAGTTCACTGAGTCAAGATGCAAGGCATCTCCATCCTTAACTTACTTTAAAGAGAAAAAAGTGATTTTTGTCAGGGATGTTTAAATTCTTCTTGAAAAAATCAATGTAGTCAAAAGAATTAGACTTTGGGGAGGTTACTCTGGGAAAGTAAAGCAATATTTATTAAAGAGAAATTTTTCCTAAAATATCTAAAAGGTATAAAGAAATCCACTGAAACAATGAATTGGAAGATGTAGTGGATTATTAGTAAGTGAGCATTCACATGAAATTTGTGGTGAAGCTGAAATGATTAAATGATAAAATCATAGGCTGTTAGGGTAGAAAAAACCTTCAAAGTCATAGTGTTCAAATTCTTGTTTTGTGGTTAATGGTGAACTACTAATGTAAGGTACTTTACCAAAAGTCAAAGTGTAAAATATTAATGGAACTGCAACCACAATCCAGTCTACCCTCACAGCATATTCATACAACACTTGTTTTCCATAGAGATCATGAACTTGATTGAGATAAGAGCAAATTTATGATCTTTTGTTTTGTTTTTAATCAATCAGGACCCAGTTAGAAAAGCAGCAAACATGTTAATTATTTCAAAGTGTGGGTTTAATACAAATATATATCTATATATATTTGAATATATATTGAATATAAATATATATTTGAACACCTAATGAATATATACATGTGTGTATGTTTATAAAACATCTATGTATGTATACATCATATAATATATAGTATATATTATATTTAGTTTATTGTATACTTATGCATATATAACACATAATAAAATATATATTATTATTTTTAGAAGATAAAAGTGCTCAAAAAGAGGCTTCTGGGTAACCAGGTGTTAAGAATTTCAGGAAGCTGGTTCCACCCATAAGATTGAGGAAATAAAAGAGAGGAGAAGGGTGTTCAAAACGTGTGCTTAGAAGAGGACCTTTCAGCTGTCTGTATCAAAATTATACATCAGAGCAGAGAAGTCTGGACATTCATCTACTTTTTGTCAATTTTTACCACAAATTATTCTATTTTTAGAATGCATTTTTTAGAATTCAACAGGTATTTACTACAAGTTTGTTAAGGACCAGGCGCTGTTTGACACTAGAAGAGAGTATAAGCAAGATGTTCATAGAATTTAACATTCTTTTGAGCGTATGTCAGCAGCTGGAGGACAGAACGATGGAGCAAAGCAGGAAATAAAAAAAGAATTTCAGACAACAATAAGTACTGGGATAAAAACTCAAAAATGATCTAATAGAAAATAATGAGAATAGGAACAAGCTGGTCAGCAAATGTAACTCTGAGAGTGTTTGGAAAAGTCAAACAGAAAATGAAGTGCAAATGATCTGAGGTAGGAAAGAGTGTAAAAACTTGAAATAACAGAAACTCAGAGCTTCTGGATTTTAAACAGAAGGTAGGAAGATGGTATAGTAGATTATTAGTGTTTAGAAAATATTCATTTTCCCATTTCATTTCTATAAGAGAAGTATATTTTCATGCCACTTTAATATAGATTTTGGTCATGTGACTTGCTTTGGTCAGTAGTATTTAGCTGACATTACATGACCGAAGCTCTGAAATTTGCTTTTACAGTTGTGCTTTTTCTTTAGTGATCTGGTATTTCACCATAAGAATGATGTGCCCTGGATAGTTGCTGATCTGAAGAGGATGACTGACAGGTAGGGCAGATCTAGACACAACCTATCGCTTGGAGGAAAGCCTGACCAAACCCAGCCTTGATCAGCAAGTCCCAGCACACATATGCATTGAGTGACACTTACTATGTGCTTCTGAAATGACTATGCATTGTGTAGTAAGAGTTGACTAATACACTGGTACAAGATAAGATTATAGAGGTAATAATCAGAGGTCTTGAAAGCCACATTTCATGAGTTTTCTTTACACCACAATTATGGAGTTCTGAAGCAGAACTGATTCTGTTTGTTAAATGAAGAATTGTTTTGTAGAAGTTATGCTAGCATTAGCTCCCAAATGTGGGTGAGAATTTCATTGCAAAGTATTCAGTGCATAAGAATGAAGTCAGACTAGTAAAAAGATATGTGGGGGGAAATATAAGGACATACATGGCAGCCACTATGAAATTTTGACAAATTATACCTCAACACAAGCAAAGGTGCAATAATATTAATTATATTCTAGGCAGGTGTCAAAATGCAAAAAAAAAAAAAAACCCAAAGGTTCAAATTGAAATGGTGACACTGTTTTTGGACACACAGTGTGGAATTAGGCAGTGCCAAACATCAACTATCAATCCAGGGAAACAGCAAAGCGAAACTCAATACCTGGGAGTAGGGGCTAAATAGAATAAAGCAGAAAATAGGTCCCAGGCAGATGGTTTAGCAAAGTCCTACAGATGGAGATAGTAGAATCCCAGGTCCCCACCTCACCCAGGAAAAAAGCCCAGGCTGGCAAGTTGAACCACTCAGAGACCAGCTAAGAATCGTGACTAACTGAGCTGCAGGGTGTTTGCAGCATCTTGTTCTGGATGCGATCTTCTGCCAGCAACTAGTATGCAGGACTTTAGACATTTTTCCTTTTTCTTAATGCCAAATATATTTTCAACATTTTTGTCTAGAATACCATCTTAACTCATCTGGTTAACTACGTATCTTACCCTGTGCATACACTCTTAGTTCATCTTTGTTTCAGGAATGCAAATAAGAATTAGGCACAGTCAATCAAAGATAGATTGCTCCTGCAATGAGCATAGGACTATTTGAACCAATGTGTGTCAGTACTGGAACTTTACAGTGAAGGAGAAGGTACATGCTCCTGAGATTATAACTTGGAGTTGCAGGAACCAATTTTGATACCACTTAGAAGCTACTGGAGAATAACGATAACAAAAGAACAGAAAGATGAAACAAATATTTTAAAAATACAATGTAAAGAACCATGTCTAGCACCTTCTGAAGATGATGCAATCCTAGAGTTTTCAATTATAGAGGCCAACCCATCCTCTTTTCTGACACAAACCTGCTTAAGAACTTTTGTCATTAGCAACCAAGAATCAGAGAAATTATTTTACCTCTCTGTAATCCTCACCTTCATCATTTTTAAACTGATATACTTGAAGGGTTTTTTCAAATTTGAACAGATTCCATACTTTGTCAGCAAAGAACAAGTTAGTTTTATAGTATTGTCTTTTAGTATTGTTCGGATTATCTAATTTCTTTACCACCCAGTCCTCCAAATAGCATCCTCTATGACAGCACAAAGTCTGTCTCTTCTCCCTCTACCCTCCTTTGAAGAAACAAGGATCCTTTCTTGCTCCAGAGATGAGTCAATCCACATAATCTAGAAGTGGGGAAATGGAAAAGTGATGCTGGAAAATCAGGGTCTACCTACAAGTTGAAAGACATTTAGTAAAAGATTGTGGAGACACTATATTTGTGGCCTTTCAGGGTGTGATGGGAGTAAACAGAAATCATGGAGTCCCTCAGCAGCTTCCAATGCCTAGCAAATGGCTCAATGTCCAATGAGCATAAAACAAATATTATCACACAGAAAATTTGAGGAAGGAAGGACTGAATTATGAATCAACTGGTAAGAAAACAGGAGTCAAAACTCAAATCTGTCCTCCCACCTAGGGAATGAAGAGGGTTATAAAATTAGGGGGAGTGGGTTTGAGAACAGAGATGTTACATTTTGTTAAGGAGTGGGACAAAGGCAAAGGAATATAGACTTGGCAGAATACCATTGAAAGGTTATCAATCAGCCCACACAGGGAAAATACTTTTCAAATGATCATATATTCCTGGTGAGTGGCCCCCTTGCTTCAGCATGTGGTCCAAATAATTCCTTGCCTTGCCTTATTGGTTCTGTGTTAAGCGGTCTCTTGGATCTGACTTTATGACTCACAGACAGGTGCATCATTTGTTGCTCCTGTAGAAACTGTGAAAATAAGTTCAAAAACCAACTAATCCAACTATTTCTGTAGAGTGGCCACAGTTTCATTGCTATGGGTCCTGATTTGGCTTTTGAATTGTGGAACTTAAGGATTTAGATGACTTCTATAGGACAATTGCTATGTAAGTTCTCTATAAGGCTGGGCTGCAAGGGGTTGTCTTCAAGTATTCTTTCAGACCATCACTCTTTCTCAAGACTGTGATCCACTCCCTTTTCCACAAGTGTTACAGAACCCAAGAACATTTTCAAACGTTACCAGGAAGAAAAGGAAAGACACTCTCCCACCTGAGCTGCTGCAGTGGAATGCAAATGAATAAAGTGTTGGGAGACTATTCTTAGGTCTCCCAGCTATCTTTTGGACTAAGGAAATCAATTGATGGATGAGTGGTTAAGCCAGCTCTGTGGTTAAGCATTTGTAGTGGCACTTGCCTGTTGTTCCAGCTATTTTAACAAATAAATTGAATCGAATACTTGGCAGTTGATCAATGACTCAGTGCTCAGCCATTGGTGTGAACACACCTGAGAGACTATGGTCATCAGTGCTTTCCAAACTGGCTCTGCCAACACTTCTTTTAAACTATTGATTCTCCTTCACAAGTTAGTAAGCACAAAAATTGCATTGCAAAGAAATTACATGAAAAATGCATTATTAACAGTGTACAGGAATTCGAAAGTAGAAGATGCACATATTTGTAAAACTAAATTAAGGAACCATCAGGAAGAAATAATTTGACTTTTCAAGAAATAGCCTATGATAAGTCTTCTGAAAGCGTATTGCCAATTGCATTATTTTGCTGCTGAAACTCTCCAACTGACACTGGTTATCAATTTAAGGCAAAAGTAGTCTTGCTACTCACGACTTCTACAATATGGTTTGAACCTGTTTTCCCACTCTAGACTTGCTGTCCACTTATTTTCTCACAGTGAAGGCAAAATTGGGCTTAATGCCACATGTGTACTTCTTCCCTTTTTGCAGAAGATTGAAAGCAAGAAGATCTACAACTTTCATCAGATTCTAAAAGGAGTGAAGAAATTTAAAGAGATTAAAAAGCATTGTTCCAGATCAGATAATTGAACTTAGATGGGGAAAATATGTCTTTTTCTTAGTAATAGTTGACTTAAATTTAGCATTTATTTCTATTTTGAATGTAGGCCACAAAGTATAATCAGTAACTGCAGTTTCAATGATTTTGCTATTTGTAGAAATAATGGTTGTTTTCTTATCACATTGCAGAAATGGCAGGTATCACAAAATATCCCACATGTTTATCATTACTTCAAAATTATGATAGTCCTTAGGTCTGTCACTAGATATAGTCAACAAATGTATTAATAAACATGTATTTTATTATACATCAAAACTATTTAGTATTTATTTTGACAAATACTTTTAAATATATACTTTTTTCTATTTTGTACAATTTAAGTTATCAGCAGCAGTATCCATAGACTGTGCCTTGTTTTCAAAAAAAGGTGTCCATAGAATTTCCACAAAAATAAATCCTTCAGAACCCCTGATCCAGACACTTATCAGTGTATCATACTCAACACTCTGTCCAGATCAGAACAGCTCTGCTTTAAAAAGTTTGCTCCATGTTGTCTAGCATTCCTGTTCCACCCATTTATGCCTGAAATGCCCAAATCCTGCCCACCTTCAAGTACCATTTCAAGTGCCTCACATATAAGAACCTTTTCCTTTCAAACCATGAGAAAGGTGCTCATTTGACTCTATCATGACATGTTTGACTTTTTCCAATGCTGCTCTTACTTTAAAAGAGGCAACACAGCCAGGTTTCACATGGTAAAGACAATGAACACTTATACCAGCCAGTCTGAGTCTAAATCCTATCTGCAGTCATGTGCAAAAGCTGCCATAACAAAGCACCACATGCTAAGTGATTTAAACATCAGAAGGTTATGTCCTCCTCTTTCCAGAAGTTAGAAATCAAAAATCAAAATTCTGGTATCATTGGTATCTTCTGAGGTCTCTGCTTGGTTTGTGGATGGTCATAATCTTGCCATATTATCTTCTTTGTCCAAATTTCCCCTTTTTATAAAAACATTACTTCAATTGCATTATGACTAGCTTGATGGCTTCATTTTAGCTTCATTACTTGTTTAAAAGAAAAAAAAAAACGTGGTCTTCAAATATAGGCACCTTCTGAGGTTTTAAGATAGCAATTATCTATGTGAATTTTCCAGTAACACAGTTCAGCCACAGCACTGTCTGAACAATAGTCCAGAAAATGACAGTAATTGTTTTGCAGCCCTCCCAATCTGGGTAGGCTCATCATTAGTTCTAGAAACTAAAGTATATCAGGTTTTTTAATAATAAACAGGGGGAAATAGGTGGCAAAGAAATGGCCACTTGAGTTTTTTTCTTGGGTTTCAATTCTCCTTTTTATTCTCCTAGTGCTTTCTTCCCTTCCCCCCTGGGTGATGCCACCCTTTTATCCTTGCCTACCAGGCCCAGGTGTGCCTACTCATGCATGCACACATTCTCATGCACACTACAATCAAGGGTAGTGTGTATAACAACAGGTGCTGGTCATAGAGGCTAATGGCAGAAGGGTTTGAGAAACCCTAATAATTCATTTACCCTCCAGTGATAGTGAAACTTTCTCAATATAACTTTTGAAGGAATTAGATGAGCTATTTCCTGTAAAGCACCAGGAAGAGTGCCTGCAAGGTATATGCATCTCTGCTGGGTCTGAGCTACCAGGTGAAAAGCTCCTGAAGTGCAGACTTTGCTTCAGGTCATTTCTTCTGTTGTCGCTAAGACACTGCCCTTAGCACAATAAATATATTTTGAATTGAACACTTATAAAAAAAATCTGCTAAATTGACTGAGGGTTGAAAGACAGGAATCTTGGGATACTGGCAAAATATGATAAACAATTCTATCAGAAAAACTAATCCCACATTTTTTTCCTCTTTCAAGAATCCAATCACCTTTTGAGAAGGCAATGTTAATGCGCTCAGGCTAACCAATACACAAGAACGCTGAAACCTCGCATGGAATTTCTACAAGCTGACTGGAATTGCTGGGGCTTAGAAGCCAACAGTAAGTATTGCCTCTGCAATAAATTTAAACAAGGCACGTTGCAACATTAAGAAAAAGGACAATTCTCAGGTCACTGGAGATATCTCCATATGAAACTAGCTCCAATTTTATCCTATTAAACTTAAATGAATGGACTACTTTTTGGATACATACAATGTTATGTGATGTGCAAAATGTGCAAAATGGTCTGAGAAGTCAATAGAAACCATTTAGTTCAATTGTTTCTACTCTATTTTTTAAAAATCTAATGCACATATGCTTACAAAGCTAGCCTTGTAATGGAACTTTGAAAGATACTGTTTTGTGAGAATTTAGGTTGATAGGCTGCCATGGAATTAGCTTTATTTAAAAAGATTGCCTTAGAATTATTAGAAGTTGGCTCTACATTTCTGCCACAAATGAAGTTGAATTCTGCAAAAATCATTTTCTTAATGCTTGTCTAGCAGAGTTTAAAAAAAGAACAACAAAAACAAAAAGACCTTAAGATGGTTAAATGTATTTTATTTCATGTTCTTATTTTAATGGTGCTTTTGGCTCAAAGCCCTCATTACTACCATTTTCTTCTCTTTATATTTAATGCCATTTTCCCCTACCATAAAATGCTCTGAGCATGATTGGATTCAGGACTGAGCTGCCCTATGGTGTAATAACATCTGTGACTCCTTTCTCTGTGAACAGGGAGGGGCATGGCAGAATGGAAGGAATCACTTTCTCTCTATGGGAATGAGCTCTGGGAATGCAATTTAAAAGAATAACCCCTCCTGATTGAATTTTCCAGAATATGTCTTCCTCCTCATTCCCTGGTTTTATTTTCTCAACTCTCTAAAGACAATCTGTTTATAAAATGCTAAGCAAAATACTTTCAATTTTGTACTTGTAATTTTGGCGAGATTAAAAAACAAAACAAAACCAAAAAAAGGAATCATTATAGGACTCTCCAAGTGAAACTTAACAAGAACTCCTGATGGTAGAGGTAATGACCACCTGCCATGCCAATTCCCAGGCCAGGATCTTCAGCCTTTAAAGGGCCTTCCCACCAGCTTAGTGGCTGAAATAATTTGCTCAGGGTTCTTTGCCATCTTCATATCACTGGGCTGACTGTCATCTTGTGAAGATTCAGACTTTATTACTGTCTTGTAACTAGTGACAAAAGCAAGGGTACAGTAGGCAGCCAGTAATCCAACCCCTAGCGATTCCTGCCTCTTGATTTTCACATCTCTGCATAATCCCTCCTTGTGCTAATGAGCTGTACTTAGTCATTCATGACAAGAATGTGGCAGAAACTGGGAATGTGGGATATCACGTTCAAGATTAGGTTATAAAAAGACTGGTTTTCAGAATGGGTGCTCTCACTTGTTCTTGAACAGATAGACCCCCAGGACTAGTCCTGCTGCTTTATTGTAAACCAGCCCCCTGGAGAGACAAAGGTCATGAGGACCCAGAGACTCTCAAACACACAGTTGCTTGGTGGACAACCAAACAGCTGTTTGAGAGTGTTTAGAAGATTTTATTAGTCAGGATTCTCCAAGAAACAAAACCAAAAGTATTCTATTTCTCTGTGTTTGTGTGCATGAGAGTGCATGTGTGCATGTGTATGTGAAGATACATATTACAAGGTATTGTCTTAAATGATTACAGTAGCTGAGAAGTTCTAGGATTTGCCATCCCCAGCTGCTGACCCAGGAGAGCATATATGTAGTTCCAGTCCAAGGCTGAGAATCAAGAGAACTTATGATACAGGTCCTGGTCCAAAAATCAGCAGACTGACCCAAGAAGAGCTTAAATTTCAGGTCAAGTCTGAAAGAAAGACTGCTATCCCAGCTCCCAGAATTCAGGGAAGAGAAGTTCCCCCTTACTCATGGGAGAGTCAGCCTTTTAGTTCTATTCTTGGATTCTACTGATAGGATGAGGCCCACCCTTTACTCAGACTACCTCTTCAGATGTTAATCCTCTCCAGAAACACCCCCACAAACACAGCTGGAGAAATGATTAACCAAGTGTCTGGGCCCAATCATGTCACTGAAGGTCAAGGCCTGGCCACTCAGATCACCAGCATGAACACAGGGCAGACAAGGTTCAGTACAGGGAAAGCAGCTTTAACGAGGTGCCAGTGACCTGAGAAGAGAGTGGAGTCCATGCCCAAGTTACTGACTTGCCTTCTCAGGCTCAGCCAGATGATTACATGCGAAGGCAGAGTTCCCGTGGGCTGACTTGATGGTGTGTGCAGTAGCTTTTCTCTTAGCATGTCTCATTTAGCAGAGGGCATCCAGTCTTAGATAATATGAGGTTTTTACAATCTGTCTTTTGAACTAATGTGGAGTGAATGAGGGATCCAGCCAATTCCTCCTGAGATGTATTTATCACTAATATATGAGAGCTAGTTTTCACTTTAGATCTTGAAAAGCACAAGAAAGAGTAGGAAGACAAAGAAGGAAAGGGAAAAAGAAAAAACGTACTCTCACAAAGCTGACACATAAAATTAGCCACTTGACC
This sequence comes from Uropsilus gracilis, assembly GCA_004024945.1. Classification (NCBI taxonomy): domain Eukaryota; kingdom Metazoa; phylum Chordata; class Mammalia; order Eulipotyphla; family Talpidae; genus Uropsilus; species Uropsilus gracilis. Next base: position 94,975 of record PVHY01001496.1, on the reverse strand, counting down.
CATGTGATGCTTTGTAGTAATCACAGGTCAACAGCTTGATCATAAGCTAACAAGAGACCTAGAGTTGCCGACAAATAATCTTTCTTAATTGATGTATGTCCCAATGAATGGGACTAATACTAAAAAAATGATTATCTATTATTTATCTTAAAGTCAGATATCACTGTGCACCTGTATTTTTGCTCATTATGTCAGGCAACCTAGACCTTGACCCAGATGCACCAACCAACTACACTGTTTTTTCCTGACCATATGGACTTTGGGGTAACAAGTGCTTGTTGCTCCAGTCACTGTTTTGGAGTAAATCAATGTGTGGCAATGAAAACTAATACAAAGGAGCATCAGAAAAACAACAGTGCACAACAGGCTTAAAGTGAAATGAGTGTTGATGGCAGAGGCAACAAGGTCAAGTATTGCTGCAGATGATTTATTTTCATGTTCTACACTTGGCTGAAAAATTACCCATTCACAGAGATTACAATGTATCTGATAAAGTATTGCATATAGCCAAGAATTACTGGGGACTGAAGGCCTGAGCAATAAATATGCCCAGATCTGCAACAGGTATAGGGCAGTGTTTCTCAACATTTAAAGTTCATTTGAATCTCCTGGTGATCTTACCAAAATACAAGTTCCAACCTAGTGGGCCCACAGTAGGGCTTGAGCTTCTAATGCTAATGTTGGCTCCCAGACTGCCGCCTAAGAAGGTGAGAGGACTTAGCCTTGAAAAAAAGCCCTGACTGTGCTCTAAGCCTGACTAGTGGAAAGAGTCACACTTAGAGGAAGAATTTTCTTGGCATGGAATTAGAATTTCTTAGACTCTTCAACAGAAAGCATGATAACAGTTGACTAAGGAATATCTATTTCCATCCTCTCCTTTATTTTTCCTTTCAGATATTCAAAACTGATTCTGCAGGATTGCAAATTGGGATTTCTGAGGAAGAGTGTGTAGTTTGAAAAGAAAGCAGAACTTCATCTCTCTGCTTTTGTTTATGCCCAATCACAAACTTTACCTTGTTTTAGAATTTTTAGCATTAAACATAGATATTGACTTTTTATTTTATAACTTAGGTTAAGTTGTTATTAAAAAGCAGTACAGGTACATTAAAAATGATAAAGCAAAAAGAGAAAAAGATTATAGCATATTCCCATAAATCAGAGACTAATCCTGTGAACATCTAGTGTAAGTTACATATCTGATAATGATGCCACTTTTCCTGTTTTGTCATGGTTGGGATTGCTAGAATACTAACGTTCACAATGCAGGAATGTCTTCCTCATGACACAAACGCAAAAACCACAATTTGAAGTTATTGGGAGGGAACTCATTTTACAATCCATATTACAGTATAAGCATTTGACTAAATTGGCATTAAAAAGGGAGGAAGGTGATGAACTTTTGCTAAAGTTAGGGAGTCTGGCAATGTAGAAGCTAAAGAACTCCATAAATCTGTCTACCTGCAAGGAGTAGGGGATGCTACTTCTTGGGTCAAGAGACCCCCAGTATCTCCCACCAAACTCTGGAGATGTCTTCAGCCCACGAGTTTGGAGTTCATAAACATTTCAAATTGTCTCAACCTTCACAATTGCATTTATGGCACACTTGAAAGGCATTTTATCAGGCTAACCTGTTCATTGTTACTTATGTGGGTTCCTCCACACAACCAAATTTTTAATCTGCCCTTGCCTCTCATATGTCTGACAGTGCCCTTGTAAACAAGTGGCTGCTTTTTATTGATGACTTAAGTCACCCTATCCAGTTGCACCTATGTCTTAGTCAATTAGGGTTTTCACAACATTGATACATGTAACATCTTGATCAGGCATGATTATTATACTAACATAAATGACACCTTGTTAATTCATTCTCACCACACCAAATACCCAATCCATACTTAAACATCCCCCAATTACCCCAAAGGAAAAAATAAATAAGTTGAAAAAAATTATTTTGAGAAAATGTCCTGAAACAACACTTGAGTTAGTTATTGATACAGGAAATCCTATTTGTGACTGAAATTTCAGCACCTATTGATAGAGAAGGTGGTATGGAAGACTTAGGGAGAGTTTAGCCTTTGGGAAAACATAATTCTCAAGAGAATACACATATATGTTTCCTTTGCTGCCGGTTAGGCAATTTGAATACAGAAAATTGTGTCCTTACTGGTGAGTTGGATGTGAAAACAAGGAAAAAATACATGAAAAGGGAATATGATGAACCCAAATGTAGCCACTTCTGAATGGACAGTTAAGATACTGACATAGTCACATGGCAAAACTTTCAGTCAAAGATGCAATAGGACCAAAATATCCTTTCTGTACTAAATTTTGCCACAGTTACCATGACAACACTCTCCTGCATTTGGCTTATAGAAAAGATGACAATGAGATGCAGAGCTTGTGTTTTTACTTCTTGGGAACTAACAAAGGGTGTGGACAGAGAAGAGTATACCTCTGATCCTGAAAACTTACTCTTTCACTGAAAAATAACCTAATGTGAATTTGACACTTCATTCTGGAAGACAGGGATCCTTGCTTTATAAGATGAAGTAAGATTTCATAATGATTAGAAAGCTAGATGTTTCTGGAAGTATTACATATGAAGCTCAAATGGTCAAATCATCCTTCCTCTTGTGGTTCATTTTGAGAAGGTGCCTCCCCTGCTCCCCAGTAGACACTCCAGTGGTCTCAGCAAAAAGTGTGGAATACAGTGTAAGTATATAAACCTGAATCTCTAGGGATTTTGAGCAACACTTTTTGGCTCCTACGATTCAGGTTTGAGTTGGTATGCCACACAGATCACCTAGTCAGTTTACCTGAGCCAGGTACCATTGTGTGATTGTTGTTGTCACTCACTTCTTTCAACATCGCTTGACTATGGACTCAAATCAGTGACTCACTCTGGCCAAGGGAACAAGGTTAGAAGTGACAATGTGCCAATTTCAAGCACATTTAAGTAGACTTTGTTCACTCTGAAAACTCCCTCTGGCAGCTGACTGTCTCAGGAGAAGACAATGACTCACCCTCTCATCCACCTAGCTGCACTGAAGAGCAGAGGTGACTTTCTAATGTGAATCCTCAAGTCTGGAGGCCTGGTGTCTCACCCCCAACCCCCATTAGTGAAATTTGAAGGGTTTTATGTTTTAATATTGTCTGTAATCCAGGGTTAAAGGAAGGCTAAAGGTTAAACATCAGACCATACACAGTGAAAGAAAGTGTGGAGGGCCCAAGCAAGAAAGACTTGACATTATTACACCAGGGCCCTATAAGTACGGGAGTCCCAGGGAGGTTTCCCACCAGAACTCACAATGCACACTGTGAAACACCCCCCCATAGTCAGAAGAAACTTCTACAAGCAATTTCAGTGTAGCGGAATTTTTCGCTCTTTGCCTCTCTCTATCCTTTCCCCCACTTCCTGTAATGCCCCCTCCCCCAATTCTCAATCCCCCTCTCATACATAGGGGAGCTCTTAGGTAGAAGGGCAAAGTAAACACTAAGTCATGGTAAAAAGTCAGTTATATCGCTTGTTCTCACCATGACTTTTCTGCAGAAGCAATCTGGAGACTGGAAAAGGGGGAAACTTAATTTCCAAATAAAGTTTAGAATATGGTAATTATATCAAGAGGTATACTCTAAATACTGAAATTAAATAGATGGGAGATTAAAATCAGTAGGATTTTTTTTTATGACTTGTGGACAGGCATGAGTGTCAATGCCCAATGGAGATTATTTCTAAGACAGTGGAGGTAGCAGGTTAATCAAGCAATGGGAGAAATCAAGTTGCCTTTGATTTGATAATGTATTATTACTCTTTCAACTTAAAGTTACCTTATATAAAAACAGACTTGAACCTTAAATAGATGTTAAAGTGTTTACTTTTTATTATGAGGTAGTCATTTCAATATTTACAAATTAACCCTGCTATAGGGTCAAAACATTTACAATTTATACTAAATATCATAAATCTTGCCAACATATTTAATCAGTCATGATATTGTGTGAAAACATAAGAAGATACTTTTTTACTGCTGGGAAATACCTACTATAAAATTTGAGCCCAACCACCACTGAGTGGCAATTCTACCATCTAGTCCTCACTTGAACTATTTATCAAAATGTTCTTATCCTCTGTAAGAAAATGACCCAAAGTAATAAGGAAATTATTGTTGCATGACAAGCTGAGTAACATAAGACAACAAACTTTTATCATCACTCTTGCTACTAAGGGTCAGCTGGGGGTTAATGGACCTAGCCTGGCCCTTGCTGGACAACTTGCTAATCAGCACTGAGCTGGTTCACATGTCCCTCAGGTTGGTGAGGGGTCAGTTTATTCCAACTGGGCTTGAAGTCCAATTTATAGGAAAGAGAAATACCCTCGTCTCTCCTTCATGAGTTGTAGGAGTGGGACTCAGCATATAGCTCTCTCTGAAGAAAGCCTCCACCTAATCTTCAGTTCTTTCTATGACTTCTCTGACCTGGAGGGGTGGTCAGCTGAGTTCTCTCAATTAGTACTGAAATGGTAACTTAGAGAGGAGAAATGTACTTCACTGGCATCAACTCTAAGAATCCCATTATTGCATCCCCTTTCTCCCCCTCAAACACACAAACACACACACACACTCATACATACAACTCATCTTCCAAGTAAGATCAGCAGAAAGGGAGTATAGAGACCACCATTTTAGAGTGTAATGAAATATTTATGAGGAAACTATTAGCCACACATAAAGGTCGATCCACCTCTCCCACCTTCACTATGGTCTGTTATCATTTTTCACAGCTGCATTAATTTGATGTTGCTATTCATAGACATGATGTAAGATCAATGCCTTTTGAATGGGAGAGGATTTTCTACAAGACAAAAAAGAGAAAAGAAGGCAAGAGGACAGCTTCCCAATCACACCTGAGGTCAGAATCTCCAGACAGGGCAGAACTTTCTTCATATCACCTCTCCAATCATTCCTTAGTTCCCCATTATTAACTAAAGTTCGGAAAATATAGCATTTTTAGATTTGAATGATTTCTGGAGAAGTTAGGAGTTAGGAAAGTCTTGTAACTAGAGATATCAAACAACAATTCCACATGGCAGATGCTACAAGACAACTTGGGAAGCTACACACATGGTAAACATTTCACTGTAAGGAAGACTGCTGAAATAATAATTTTCAATGATTCATTAATAGTTAAAAGCATATGACTCAGGCAATTTTGGATTGTTTACTCTTTCTCTTCAATTTAAAAAGCACAGATGATATCAATGGAGATAAAACATCTTGGGGATGGTGACCAGTGATGTTATTGTAGTGCAGTCACAAGTTATCGTCACCATATTGCATTAGCTGGACCACAGGGGACTGGGCATGTGGAAAGGTTCACCTGAATGACATTGAAGCAAAGGCAAAGTAAGAAGGCATTGAGGAAACATGGGGGCCATATACTCTAAATGCCTTATTCATTTTGGTGTTACAACTTTTTCCAAAAAAGAGAAAGAGCAAACAAGGAAAAGGAGGTGGGCAAGGAAAAGGAGGTGGGACCAGACACATTACTGGCTCTAGGCAAAGAGAAAATTTGAAATACTGAGGTAGAAAAGAAGAAAGAAGCTTTAGAAAATAACCACCTACATGGAAACTACATTTTGTAAATAGAAAGAAATAACCCCATATTTTAAATATTTTAAACAAATATGTGCTCAGATTTAGCCACAAAGATTACTGTAGTAGAGAAACAATCTGTTTCCCAAATATATATCTTTTTTGGCAAGAGGTATATTTCACATGAGGAAGTTGCTGTTGATACTTATCTATAAACTTCTCTCTGTAAGGACTTCTCTCAGGAAGACCTAATCTCTTTATCTCTTTTCAAAGGAAAAGGCAGAACTTAAATCCAAATCCAAATTCCTTTCTTTTTCCCACAACTCTTTTGCTGAATTTCCATTTCTTCCCCTAACTTCCTTTGTCATAGCTAAGCAACATGAGATAGCATCTGAAGCCAAATAGGCAAATTACTCAATCATGCTGAGTCTCTTCCAGGTATTCAGGAGGTAAACATGTTATTATTAAATATCTTTTTGACTTTTTCTCTTATCAATATGTCTGATGCTTGATTATTTGCCAACCAAGAGAAACCCAAGGGGCACAAGATAATTTGCTTTGAACCCCAACATGGCCAACATTTTTTAAATAGCTAAGTAAGTGATGGTTATCAAGAAAATGGCATGATATGTAACCACCACAAACCACGCATACAAATATACTCATTGGCAGCAATTTCTGTTTTGGGAATCTTCCCAAAAGAGACCTCAATGTGGGTACAAAGGGACACCTGTACTCGGATGTTTACTGCAGCACTATTTATAATTGCAAGGACTTGGGAGCAACCTAAATGTCCCAAAACAGATGATGAAAAAGATGTGGTATATATACACAATGGACTATTACTCATCAATTAAAAATGACAAATTTGATGATTTTATGATAACATGGATGTACTTAGAAGAAATCATATTAGCAGAAACAAGTCAAAAAGAAAAAGAAACCAAATGGTTTCACTAATATATGGTATATAGGGAAAAAATAAGCAAAAGCCATGAGGAAAAGTCAAAACAAGCTAAGCACCAAACTGAAGCACACAACTTCGGGCAGGGAGGAAAGGGGGAGAAAGGAGGGAAGGGAAGGTGGGGGGGTAAATCCTTGGGATTACGATGATGTGAAATTTATATATAAATATATTAAAAAAAAACAAATATACTCATTGGAAAAGGAGTAGATTCAGTACACATTGGTGATTTAAACAATACAGATTATAAAATGTATTTGCAATATGATCAGTTTGGTTAAGTAATTTATACATGTATATTTAAATAAATAAATGCGGAACATTTTCTGAAAAAAATCTACCAAATTATTATCAGCATTTTATTATTTGAATAACAAAAATATCGGTGGTTTTAATATTTTATTTTATTTTTTCTTCCTTTGTATTTTCTACCATCCAATAAGAATATATATTATCCAATAAAAATTACTGACTTGTTTATCAGATAGTTACAATATGTAAAATTGTTATGAAAATAGAAAGTTTTAGGAGAGAAAATAAAGTCACCAACCTTTCACTGAAAAGCAAGCAAACAAATATATATCAGCAATATGGTATGCACTATAATATAGATAGGTATAAAGCAGTGTTAGCGAGCAGACTGAGAAGCACTTTGGGACTCCCAAGCTTTCACGCTCTAAAGGGATTCTGCCATCTGCCACATAAAGTCAAAGCATAGTCTTGTGTGAAATATCTTTAGTGGAATGATTGTGCAGAGAGGGAAGAAGAGAGAGGATTTTTTTTTTTTTTTTTTGAGACTAGGTCTCGCTATTTTTGCCAGTGGAACCGCAGGCTCTCGTTGCCCGAGATACCACAGGCTCAAGCAATCCTCAGCCTCAGCTTCCCAGGTAGCTGGGATTACAGGCGCGCACCACCACGCCCAGCTATTTTTTGGAACTAGGTCTCGCTACGGGCCCCAGGCGGGACTCAAACCGCGATCCCTAGCCCGGGCCGCTTCATAGGCTGAAGCTTACAGGCACGAGCCACCATGCCCAGCCAGAAGAGAGAGGATGTTAATCTCCCAATGAAACACCCAAATTTACCCATTGCCTCATGGGTAAATGCCCAGTCAAACAAGGTTGGCCCAAACTGAAGCCATTGAGACTTAAAAGCTTGCCACGTATCTAAAGGCACCTTATGGAGAGAAACTATAGGAAAGATTGCAAAAGGGCCAGGCATATCTAGGATGACAGGAGCAAAATAAAAGTACAAATGAAAAAGAAAGCTGCCATTGTCGGTCTTCCCACATTTCTCTCACCTCTATGACTCTTTCAAGTGTATCTTGACTCCCCAAGTTTCTTCCATGTCCCCCAAGTCCCTCGTGCATGTCCAAAGCTGAGAAGCATTTGTGCCCCTCCTTCACATACATCTTTCACATTCATCCTCTCTTGTGTGTTGCTCTTCTTGACTAACTCCATGTCACACAGCTTCATCTTGTCACTCAGCTCTACTCCTCAGTATGGGGGGCAGGGAATATGGAACTCACCCTATATGTGGAGGTGCTTCTTACAGGACCAGGAGATGACAGCAGTGGGGAATGTTACACCTTCAAGCAAGGCAAATGTGAATCCAACATTAGAAAGAAGATAACCTTCTAGTTGAGCCTTGAAAGACAACCAAGAAAGAGCACGTTGGACAAGTCATTTGCCTCTCTGGAATTCAGCATCCTTATCTTTCAAAGAAGGGCTCCACTGGAACAGTCTTCAGTACCTGCTCGGGGTCTTCTAAGAAAGAAAGGAGGCAAAGAGACCAGGGGAGATATGGTGTGGGGGTGTATTCCCATGGGGATTAGCAGTTATACAATCATATATTGTAAAACATGTTATTTTATTAAAAAAAATAAAATAACAAATACAATAACAAAAAAAAAGAAAAAAAAAAAGAAAAATCCAGCTTTGTCTTGTCACTGATGCAACCCTGAATCCCTGCAGAAGTCGCTCCTCTACATTAAGAAATTGGACTAAAGCAATCACTTATGTTAAGAAAATATACACAAAGAGGGTAACAAAAACTGAGAGGAGGATAAATTTCTTCAATGCCATTCAGAAATATCACGCCTCTAGCCCAACAGTGGTTATTTAATGCTCTAGAAGAATGGACCTTTCCGGACATTTGTGTGCGTGTGTGTGTTGACTGGAGTTCAGACACTGTGAAGTTATGTTATAGATTTTTTCTTTTAGAAATGCAAAGTGCCTCTGTTCAGTGTAAGATATGCCTCAAAGATTACTGTTTACTGCCTTATAGAATATTAGCCAGATTTGACACATGGGCACACACCCATTCACTAAAAAATGCACACACAAGCGGTGTTCTCTAACAGGCTATACTCTAGTTCCATAAATGTTCTTTTCAATGTTAGCATCTGTTTGGTCTCTAAGTAATGAATTAATAAATTTTGACACTTGTTCATTCTATAATTGAAAATCATGCCTTTATGCTTTTGAAAATTACTCTTTGGCATATGGGGAAAAAATATCTCCATCAATTGCAGAAATTTTGCTCGTTCTGATACTTTCTACAGCTGTTTGCTTGTTGTGGATACTTATTTTAGCAGCCTGCATTCACTTCCTCCTGAACCTCCCGAACACAATATTTAGGGTTTATTTTTGTGACATCTACCTTGAGACAGAGGCTAAGGAGAAGTGGACAGTCCATGCATTTACTCATGTATACATATATTCACACATATGCAAATGCAAGCACATGCACACACAGCTGGTTTGCTGAGTTAATACATCATTAGAAGAAAGATTTCTGAGACTATCCTCAGAAATCTGAGATATTTCTGAGACTATCTTCACACTTGGAGATTATACAATTTTGACTGATGATATCCAGATTGTTTTCACTTGATGATTAATTAACTATAATATAGGAGAACAAAAATTTGCCATCCCAAAGTATATCTTTTTGGCAATGGGAGGAGCTCTAAAAGCTAAGGGGAAGTTAATTTTGATAGTTATCTGTAAGCTCTCTCTAAAGACCTCTCCCAGAAAGGCCTAATTCCTTTATCCCTAATCAGTGGAAAAGATTGGAATTCAACCTGCCTAGCTTTCATTTGCTATTCCTTCCTCAGTTAACATCCTAACTGAAGTGACCCTTTTTATACCTTGTCTTCGCTAATGTATGGTGGTGGTGTCCAAAGTTATGTGGCAAGTTACTCAGTCTCACTGTGTCTCTTCCATATATAAAGGAAGAATGCATGTTATTATTAAATCTCTTTTTTGCTTTTTGTCTTATCAATCTGTCTAACACCTGTTTGATTCCAGGTTGGAAGAACATACATACAAATGATTTCCTTTGTACCCTAACAGCATTATCAATAGTATCTTATGTGTCAGAAAACATTTTCATATACATTATTTATCTCACCCCTTAAAATTTTCATGTGTGAAATAAGACAGTCTGTTGCCACCAACTTTGTTTTTCTCAGAGATTCAAACTATAGAAGGAGAGCAATGAAACCAAAGACATACCTTTCATGAGATTTTTATGTATGAAAGTATGAGTAGGAAAATCTGTAGAGAGAACAGAATTTTTAAAACATTGCAAAGAAAATACAGATGAGGGATGGTTAAAGTGAAATCAACCAAAGGTCATTGGCCTCAGACTAAAAACTTTTAGAAAATACCAAATGAGAGAACTAGATACTTTTGCTTTTATAGAATGGAGGCAATTATTCTAGAAACACTTTGTAAATCTTGTAGGAAGTCAGGAGTTACTAATCAAAAAGTATATAAATTGAGCATTGACTAGTGTCAGGATCTGTGTAAAAAATAGTGATACTTTTTTGAGCTGGGGGATTATGTTTATTTTGAAACATATAAGATATATAGATGATAGACAGACAAATGATCCTTGACTGTAAAAAACTTAAGGTTTAGTAAGAGACATATATATGACTAAACTTATCATAGAAATACTTACAGAAAGATCACAATTTTATAAAGTACTGTGGAAGAGGAAGCAAGGTGGTAATACCATAAAATGGTGAGACCTGACCTGGTGTGGGATCAGGGAAGTTGCAAATAGGACATGATGAATCACCTGGGACATAAAGGGTGAATAGGACTCTAGTATAGATGGGAAAGACATTAGAGGAAGAGACTAGAGCATGTGCAAAGGTCAGGACAGGGATAGGATGGTATGAGAGCCTGAAAGAAAGTCAATATGGCTGTAGATCAGGGAGAAAGGGGTCAGAGCAGGAAGAATATACAACATTGTAAAATCCCTCAGGGACTGTGTGAAAGATTTCTTGTTTAACTAAAAGTGATAGAAAACCATTAAAGAATTTTTAATGGGGAGAAAAGTAGAGATGTTTTCAGATAATCCTTTTGATAACTAAAATCATTCTGATACAGTGGAGGGAACAGGGTAAGACCATAGTGGGTCAGTGCAGAGACCCACATAAGAAATGTTGTGGCTTTGACTAGGACAGTCATGTCAAGAAAACAAGAAATACATGTATTTGAGAGCTATTTGGAGGGTAGAATCAATGTCTTTCCATTGGCAAAATTTAGTGAGATCAAGGGTAACTCCTAGCTTTCGGTCTTGCACAAGCAAATGGATGCCAGCTCCAATCCCCAAGAAAAGAAACACTTGAGAAGAAATGGTTAAGATGAAATGAAGGTAGAGGTAGAGATTAATTCAATTATAGGAAACTGCTGTTATATAATTAGACCAAGAAAAAATCATGGGTAAACTCAAAAGTAAGCCTACTGAACAAAATTAGAATAATTGCTATTAGATAAATCTGTTCTTGGTCCTCCCAGAAGCCAAACGATTTGGCCGTTTTTCTAAATGCATATTCAAATACCAGCTTCCCTTGAAGCTAGTTGCCAATTTCTATGATGATATCCCAATACATTTCCTGTCTCCAATGTCTCACTATCCCCTCTTGAGACTTCTAGACTACTATAGGAATTGTGTAATCAAAATAATATTAACAAGTTAGACTGGCTTTTGAAATTACAGCTCAACTCTCTACATTATTTCTCAACTTCTGGAATCTAAAAGTATAGTGCCCATTCCTATCCGAGTGATAAAAGTAGAAGTAGTCTAAGACTATAGAAGAAAAGCTATTGCCTAGGAAATATGAGATAAAATCACATTATATTTTTTAAAAGGATGAACTAGAAACTATCCTTTTAAAAATCATGTTTTAATCTATAATAAGAGAAAAAAGAATAAAACAAAAATATTCAGACAATTTTGCAAGTATGATTTTGAACTAGTGAAATGAGTGATAAATTTAAATGTTAGAACACATGATTATCAGCATTTATCAATATTCGAAACAAGAAACAAGATTAGAATAAAATAAAAGAATGGAGAAGCAGATGGAAAATATCTTTGGGATCAGGTCTAAAGTGGAAACTGATGGGTTTTGGTGTGAATTTAATCATTAATTACCCAAATTTGTTTCTATCATCTTTCTTCATCCATTCCATTCAGTATTCTTAGTCACTTGTAACCTGTGTTACATAATATAGTTAAATCATATTTGGGAAATTGTTTTTTTAAAAAATCAGCACATCAACTAACTATGAAGAATTCAGTAAAGTCTTATGGTATCCCTTACTGAGTTGGTAAGTGGGAGTTTTAAGAGAACATCAATAATAGAATGTAAGTACAACCCCCCCTCTGTGCTTACCCCACATATTAGTATCAAGGGGACAAAACTAATTACACCCCACCTACGAGGCACTCCATACAGTCCAACAACCTCAAAACTTAGAGTTTGCTAAAATATCTCAGGCTAACTGTATTCTACAATCAAATAACTCAAGTAGCCATAAATTCGCCTGCTCTTATCCTCTGAAATTCATTTTGAGTATGAATTACAAACATGAATTTGCAGGAACTAGACTAACTAAAGAATGTTTATTAACAAACAATTGACAATTTTAAAATTACATTCCCTGTGAATTAAATGGTGTTCTAATATAGTGCTTAAAAAATAGTTAAGTACATTTTTGTGGAGTGGCTCAATCTTGCTGTCTTCATTTTCTTGATGATCAGAAACAGAAGTAGCTTATTCTGGCTCACCTGACAAATCAGGACTTATTGTTTTCAAGGTTGTAATCTGACTTTATCCATAAAGCATGAGTCTATTCTCAAGTTCAATCAATATGAACCAGAACTTTCTCTTGCCTTTCCATGAAGGAAAATATTCTGTTTGTTTTCCCATAACATTTAGTGAATGTGTCAGTTAAAATGCTTATCACAATTCTTTATTTTAGACATTTTCATCATCAATCATTTCATTTCAGCATTTTCTAACTTGATACCCTTCAAAATGTAATAAGCATCCCCCCCCAAAAAAAATGTCAATAAAGACTAAAACAAATAAATTTGGGGCAAATTGGGTTAAAAAACATTTAAACAGATTTCTTTACTTCTCTGCATTTTTTTTAATGTTAGTATGCATTATGAATTCAAGGAGTGAAATACAACATTTCTCAACTTTTTTGACTGTAGATCATTTTTCTCTCAGAAATCTCATTAATCTATTCAGAACCAGGCTCTGATAATACAGTTTGGGGAAATTTTCACTAGTTCTTGAGTCCATCTTACTCACTGTGTACTCCCAGCACCTGAGACACTGCCTTCTATCTAGCTGGAATTATCCAAATTTATTTTTCTAGTCCAGGTGTTCTTTTGGAATTCCAGACTCACATTGCTAACACCCTGTTGAGTACCTTTGTTTGGTTACCCTGCGGGCACCTCAGACTGAATATTTCTGAAGCTCAACTTTGCATCTTCCTTAACAAAATCAGTTCCACCTGCAGCCTTTTCATCTCAGTTAAGATCAACTCAATCCTTCAAATGGCTCAGCACTAAAACCTTGGAGTCTTCCTTGACTGCTTATTCTCATCTAATGTATCATAAGGTAGCATCTGCTCTGCTTTCAAAATATATCCAAAATCCAAACATTTATCACAACACCACAGTTCCTAACCTTGTTACCATCATATCTCACCTGAATTCCTATGATAGTGTCTTATCAGATCTTTCTGTGTGTTCCTTGGTCTCTAATATCATGTCCAAACATGGAAACTCAGCTGATCACATTAAAACAAAGTAACATCATGTCCCTCCCTTCAAAACTCTGAATTAATTATCCATTTAATTTACAATAAATATCCAAGTTTTACAATAATGATGAAAATCCATGTAGTCCAGATAATCTCTCTCTCTTTCCCTCTTCCCCCCATATACCTGTGCTCAGATAATAACCATGTCCACTGCTGCATTAAGTCTTTACAATACTATTCCCTCTAATTATAACATTTCAGCTTCCTAGTCAACTTTCTCACCCCTCAAGTATTGGCTCATATCTCACCTTCAAATGATGTTTACCTTATTCTCTGTATTTAAAACTGTAACCCATCCCATACACCCTACCTCTAACAGTATTTGGCAAATCTATTCCTTTTTCTATTATCTTTCACCTTAATGTATGCTCCGGGTTCAAGTCACTCTTTCTGATCAAGGGGATAGAAGGCAAAACATACTCAATGAGCATTTTTGATGGGATGAAAGTCGAATAAAATTCAACATATGCTGGATACTAACTAAAATGCCCAGAATAGTGATTCGTTTCATTTATTGTGTCAACCCAAAAAGAATTATTAATACAACTTCCTTTATAATTATCTACAGCTCTTGCTAAATCATGAATTAAATAGTAAATATGCAAGAGAAATAGGCAGAAAGAAAATAGCAGAATCATATCTCCTATAAATTCTTTGTTGGCCATATGACTAAGGTAATAATCTAAAGATGGCAAAAAAATGTTTATGATTGTTAAAGGTGTGTGATGCAAGCATGGAGTTTTGTTGTACTATTTCTTTTAGTTATTTCTGAACATTTAAATTGAAATCCAACTGACTGGGAGAAAATTTTTGCCCTCCAGACAAGTGACAAAGGTCTGATAACAAAGATCCAAAAAGAGCTCCTACAGCTCAACAAAAACAAAGCAAAAACCCAATCAAAAAATGGGGAAAGGAACTAAAAAGACACTTCACCAAAGAGGACATACAAATAGCTAATAGGCATGTGAAAAAATGCTCCACATCACTAATAACCAGGGAAATGCAAATTAAAACCACACTGAGATACCATGGTTACATCAGTAAGAATGGCCCATATAAATAAAGTGGACCACAACAAATGTTGGTGCGGATGTGGAGAAAAAGGAACTCTCTTACACTGCTGGTAGGAGTGCAAACTGGTCCAGCCACTATTGAAGACTGTGTGGAGGACCCTCAAACAATTGAAAGTGGACTTACCATTTGACGCAGCAATCCCACTACTGGGAATCTACCCAGAGGACATGAAAACATTAACTCAAAAGGACACCTGTACACGCATGTTCATTGCAGCTCTGTTTACAATTGCCAAGATTTGGAAACAAACCAAATGCCCCAAAACAGATGATTGGCTAACAAAAATGTGGTACATATACACAATGGAATACTATGCATCCATCAAGGAGGACAAACACATGTCATTCGCAGCAACATGGATGGAAATAGAAAGACTCATATTAGCAGAAATAAATCAAAAAGAAAAAGAAATACAGGATGGTCTCACTTATATGATGGATATAGGGAAAAACAAACAAATGAATAAGAAAGAATGAAAACAACCAATGAAAGAATGAAAACAACCAATGGACTGAACAATGGAACAAGAGAGAGGAGGAGGGGAAAGAAGGCGGGGAGGTGAAGAGCACAAAAGATCAGGATGGTTAACAAGTGTTAGTGCAGTGGGAAAGCCCCAGGGTACACAATAATGGACTAATGTAATATAAATATACATATATATGCGAGTTTTTTTTAATTTAAATTAAATTTTAAAAAAATAAGAAAAGATTTTAAAAAATAAATTTCTCTTCAGGACATAAAAGGCAAAAAAATAAAAAAAGAATGAGTAGTTGTGACAAAATTGATGACTGACAATACAAAACAAAAACTATTTGCTATTTGCCCGTTTAAAAAAATTGTACTAAACCATGTTCCAAAGATTGAATAGCATCTAATTTTATATGCTTAGATACATGGAATTATATTTCCTATATAGTAAAAAAAAAATTTTAATTGACTAAAAAATGAAGAAATTATAATAAACTTTATTTGAAATACAGACTTTCCTCCAGTAAGTTTTCAATTTCTTTCTTGGGTTTATGTCTTGAGAGATTAACTAATGAAGGTGTGCAAGTATCAGAAATAGGAACATTCCTCAAAATATTTGTGTATTTCATCTGAATATTAACTAAACACACTGTGTTTACTTTCTATATTTCTTGATATGTTTCATAATATATACATTAGTACTGCATTGGGGGGGAGAATGATTAATATATAGACAAATATTTGTGGGAAGGTTACATTTGGTGTAAGACCATCATCACATAAACAGAATGGTTTTTGCAACTGTTTTAATTTTTATTTTTTGATTGATGGGAGTATACAAAAAATGGGTTTCACTGCATGTACTATAAAATATATAATATATAAAACATGGAGAAAACCAAGAAAGATATTAAGGCTCAATAGGGAGTGGGGGAAGAGAGAGATCACAACTTAGAAAACAGCTACACATTTAATGCACATGTGCATTACTTGTATGCACACACATTATTTTTAAAGTTGGTAAAGCTTTTGAAGCCCTTTGGGATGAAAGGCACATGAAACAATGTATTATTAATATTACTCTTATACTGCATGCTTGTATTTCTGTACAGACATTAACAGAGTCTGTTAATGGTCTCATTTTTTATGCAGTTTCTGCCTGTCTTTATTGAAGAGACTTATATTCATCTAAATTGTTGAGGCAAATGTTAATTCAGTTGGGTAAGACTAAAGCGTTGGAATGACTAAAGAGTAAAGAAAAGAGCAGTGCTCTGCGCTGAAAAAAAAAAGTTAAATGAACTAGGACAATGGAGAAAATAGATCCACACTGTTGCACACTCATTCCATCAATGGCAGTGTCCAGCTGTCCCACAGCAGAGTGCTTAACCTGTGGCATGAGGGCTGATGCAGGGTGGAAAGAACCCTTTATTTTGATCTTTATGTGAATTTTCTTATGTATTTTTCAGGCATAATTAAATACTTTGTAGTCTTAAATAAGAAGCAAGAAGACAACTCACTGCTTTTTCATCAAAAACAGCATGCTTTGTTTCACTGTGTGATGATGATTTGACTTTTTGATATGACGACCAAGTGGAAAGAGATGAACTAATGGTCCCATGCTCTTTGAATAGTCTGTAGTAAGGAAATGTAGGAGAGTCATGGTTATAGGAACTATACTTCAATGTTATCTTTTTGTCTATATTCTACATATATTAGTTTGAGACAAACTGCACAGATTTTTGCAATGTAAAGTGACACTCTTGGCTTTGGAAAAAAAAGAGACTTTGGACTTTTTCTAATATCCCTTTGCTTAGGAATTTGTAATAACTTGTTTTTATCCCACCCATAACCCTTTCCACCCCTCTATCACATGCAGCTAAAGAGTTTTCTCAATCCAGGAAAACTGGAAATAATTGTGTTTCTCAACAAGTGCCCCATTCACTAAAAGGTGCATCCTTGAGACCACATGCCCAGAGAGAGTTGTTATGGCTTTAGCACCATCGCAGCAGGTGACTCAATGCCTTAAATGTCCCCATCTATAAAATGGGCTTACTTCCCCAAGTGGAAATGCAAGGCGGCATATGGCAGAGAAGTGGGGAGACCCTGACCTGCTTTTGAACTCCATCTTGTGCTAAATCATAATTCCACCAAGAACAAATGATCAGCTATGGGCACATTATTTCAATCTTGTGAGTTTCTGTTTTCTGTCTGGATAATAGACCTGTTAATTATACTCACATCACAACCAATGTGTGGGTTAAATAAATGATGCTACGAGGCACTGGGGCAGTGCTTGTGTCTACAGTCAGTGCTGAAGAAATGGTAGCCATTTTCAAGTAACAACAAAATTACAATACAAATCGCCCACATCTAAAGGCAGGAGCCCCTCCCCCCACAGACAATGAGTAATACAACAATCATACTACTTTTCCATTCCTGCCATAACAAATTACTGCAAATTTAGTGATCTGAATCAACATAGATTTATTATCTTAAAGTTCTAAGTTGCAAATCTAAAGGGTATCAGGTGTCAGCTGTGTTCCTTGCTGGAGACTCCAGGGTAGAATCCTTTTCCTTGTTTTTTTCCAACTTCTAAAAGCTACATACATTCCTTAGTTCTTAGATCCACCCTCCATCTTCAAGTCAGCAAGTGAGGAGACCTATTCACATGGAATCACCTCCTCTCTTGCCTGCTTTTCCACTTTTAAGTACCCTTGAAATTATATTGAGTCCACCCAGATAATTCAGGCATTGTGTGAGGGTTATTTCAGATCAAAGTTCAATCTAAAAAGTCTAATTTGGAAAAGTCCTTTTTCCCTGAAGCTCACAACTCTTCTCATAACCTCCATAAATCTAAGGAATAAGACAACTTCTGGATTTTTCTTTTTGCAATAATGCCTTTATTTTTCTCCTACAAATTAAGAAAAGTATTAATTACCTTTTCAAAGAATGTGCTATAGTTCAAGAGAATAGTCTTCAGAATACAAAAGTGTTTCCCTGAGGTAAACTAGGCGATATTCTCTGAGATTGGAAGATATGAGTTTTCTGTCTCTCTTTGCAATGTCATAAATTAAGGGAAAGAGCAATTCTGCCATTTCAATTAGTATCATCCTGAAGGTCAAGCAGAAACATGGAGTAATTTTTCTTTCTGACTCAGCTGGATTGCGAATTCAACAGAGTACTTCTATCATGAAGCCTTCGACTCAATTCTACCATGCAAATCATGATTTACCTTTGCAGATTATTTTCCTGAGAGGTAGATTTGCCTCTACTCATTAGGATCCCAATAAGCAAATAAACTCTAGTGATTACATACTCCATACAAAATGCTGGGTCTATCCATGCATCTTAGACTAGTTAATCCTGAGAAGGTAGTTTAAATTCTTCATGTGGCATCCCATGTAAAGCAACAACCACCTGCTTGGAAACATGTTATGAAACCCTCTGGGGATGATGCAAAGATATTTTTATTTCATTACAACACATTAGGACAGAGGAAAAGCCATGTCAACATGGCGTGTCAACATATTAGTCCCTTCCATAAGCAATTGCCTGAAATGCTTCATATTTCTGGCTTGAATGTTTGGCTTTCTCAACATCATGTTGCTAGAAAGGGAGAGAGGATGAAAAACAACAATTAGTATTTTATCATCAGGTATGCATGATGTGACATTATATCTAGATTCAATGCACTAGACAACAAAGAAAAAAATCACTAGTTGTATCGATTTCCCATGATGGGAAAGAGAAAAGTCATCTCCCAGCTAAGCTAAGTTCCCTACAGCCACCTTCTCAGAAAATTACCAATGACCAACCCACTGAGGCCTCTTCTATAACTAATTTGGGAGTGGTTATAACACACTGTGTATCATAATGCTATAGAGAAACTTCTGTTTGACCTCCGAAGAGAGGCTCTCTTGAGTTCATCTCCAAATGAGATGCCTCTCAGACATCTCATATCCTTCCTAATTCTCAGTCTTTTAGGATATCCTGGTCCTACAGCCTGCATCTTCACAGAAGATACAAGGTACAAACTTATATAAATGAAGGTAAAAATAAGTACTGTAAGTAAAATCCAGTCATTTCATTCTAAATTGAGAAATCCAGTTACTCAGTAAGAAATACTTCCACAAAGGAGACAAGAAATGATTCCTGAGGATTATTACCATGAGACAGAGACCTCTTGAGCACATGGACCATTTGGGAAATCAAGAACTTTCTCTGCACTTTGGGGAAACAACTCACTTAGGCTCCTGTCATTTCACCTGCCATCCAGTATCCACAGAAGCAAGGAAGACCAAGCTTTTTCTGGTTTGTTTCACGTCAAACAAAGAAGCAAGGAATCTTAAGAGATCAGCATGTCTTTACTTTCTTCTAGAGGTGGATGGTTAAGCCAGGCACTGAGGAAAGGATTGAGATTGAAGTCATTTGAACCCTGACCTGAGAAGGACAAGCCTGTTACATTAATTTTTCATTATCCTCTTGAAATTTGGAGTCCAACAAAACCTACTAGACTGAGTCTGCAATTTCTAACCAAGAACCAAAGTAAATATAGAGCATCAAATATGCAATGCTTTAACCTAAGAAAACATTGATATTTTAAAGGAAACTACAGACAAAATTGTAAATATTAGAAAATGTAATTCTTTCCCTGACACAGTTCCAAAGCATTTGTTTGAAACTCAAACCACAGAGGAAATAAGATATGACCAAAGCTACAAGAAAGAGAGAGGAGTAGACAGAGGGAGCAGCTGAGCATAGTCACAGTCATCTGTCCGGTCAATTAAGAACACTTTAACTACACACAGCGATGTGCTCTGAGCAATTCCCACCTAATATTCTGCATTATGACCGAAAAACAATCAATGAGGCTATAAACAGCCATCATCAGATGGATCCACAGAGGCCAGACAGCCATCTTCAGAAAGCTGGGATGGTATTTTTAATTTTCCAGTTCTCAGTCAGTCATTATAGTTGCTACATTCTATGAAGTTTGGAAGGTACATTGACTCAAACATCAGTTTCCTAAAATTACCATCCTGGGCAAATACAGAGTTTTCTTTGAGTTGCACCAGAAATCCACTTCACACAGAAAGAGTACCATTTTTAGCTCTGGGCCCTTATCTTTAAAGGAAACACAAGTTCTAGTTCCAGTATCTATTTATGAACTAAAACAGAACAAAGCCCTGAAATTATTGATATATGCTGTAAGCAGAAATGAGATGAGTACAGAGTAAAGCAGGGAGGGGTGTGGCTCTAAACTGAATTTGGTGATCATGGCTCAGAAGCTTCTTATTCTATTTCTCTCCTATGATTTCACTCTCAATTACTACCAACTTCCAGGCCTACTTCATCTTATTCATCCTTTTCTCCATGGTTCCTCTGACTCCTGCATATAACATCATTGACATCCTGCCGCTCATGAACTGAGCTTGTGTAGCATTTGGAGGCCCCCTGGCAGGATCATCTTAACACTGAGATGAAAAGTTGTCAAGATCTGCAGATCTTGCTTTTGCTTTCCTGGTTTTGACAGTAAGTATTAGACATGACTCAAAAGAGGGAAAGAACTTCCTGGAAAGCGACCTGCTCATGAAGATTCCCCTGAGCTAAATCTGGAGGAGACTGGACCAGACACAAGGCCCTGAAGTCCTCCTGGTGCCAAGAGGGAGGGCCGGATGGGTCCAGTAGCAGCTCTGGTCTTCAGGGAAGTGCAGAAGAGCTGACTCAAGACCTGCCAAATGACAGCAGAAGGAGCAGGAAAAGTCTGGAATTGGGGGTCACAGTCCTGAACAAGTGGAGAGAGGAAATTTAAAGCAGGAAAATTAGCCCTTGTGCAAGAGCCTGGCAAATCTCATCCCCATAGTTATCTTCTTGGAACAGCAAGTATAGGCAATCTGGAAGAACACACAAGCGACAGAAAGACCATGGAGACCTATCCATCCTCTTCCCGAAGTCCATCACAGAGTAGCCCTTGAGGCAAGAAACATTTATGAACACTGTGACAGCTGCTTTGCAAATGGGAAGAATGAGAGAGAGAGCTGCAGCAAAAAAGGGAGGGGAGGGGAGGGGAGTGGAAGGGAAGGAACCTGAACTGGAAATATCCACTCTCCAAACTCAGAGATCTCACCCGCAGGCTGAAAATTCTAAGCTGGACAGTAGGATTCAGGAGTTTCAGTTGCATCTTCGAGATGGACCTGAATTATATGAAGAGCAAATCATGTTGCTACGGAGGAAGAGGGCTGAAGAGAAAGCACATTACAGCAACATGAAGAAGAAATTTCTCAGCACCTGCTAGAGCCCAGACTCCACCCTTCAGAGGTAAGACCTCCATAGGGAGAAGGGCCCAGACCTAAGGCAGAGAGGCACAGAGAATACAACCCCTCATGCTTCAAGGAACCGTTCCTGTGGGAGGAGGAGGAGGTTCAGAAGAGCCAGGAGTTGTTTGCAAGTCATTTGCTGTCATTTGCAAGGAAAAGGAGTTCCAAGAGCTAAAAGGTGAAAATGCTCAACTCAGGGCAAAACTGGAGAGATTGGAGGTCTTTCTCCTATGGACCTGGTGCTCTTGGGCTCCCCCCAGAGGCCAGGCACTGCACAGGGCTTTCCTGGGTCCTGTTCACTTTGAGTCCCTCCCTTCACTTTATCTTCTCATTTACTTGATGCCACATCATGCTTATTGAAGTTTCATATGATGTTGTGATTTTAAGATAGTGCTCTTAAATAAGGATTGCTTAATACAATTCTACATTATTTCTATGTTGGAACTCTCTACCACTGCATAATATAAGTTCTTTATGCAAATTTTCATAAAATTTCCCTATTCTGCCATCAGCAGTAATTAACAGGGGAGAGGAATTTTCATTAGATTGTCTACACTTCAAGCTGGTATTAGAAATCTGTATGTATAATTTATGTAATTTTCACTGCTTTCAAAAACAATGAAAAAATGAGAAATGTAAACACTGCCACCTCCCACCCAAGCCCCACGGTATGTGTATTAGCATAGCCTGATGGCATTAGCTAATTTTGGCAACAGATACACTGTTACCCATTGTTTCTACTTGTATTCACTTAAACTGAATTTTAATAGAGTATTTCTTATTCAAGCATTTCTAAATTCATGCAGTGACAGTAATTTTTCCCTTGTTTACACACACATTCACATACAAAAAAAATTTTAAATAAAATATACTTTGATAACAATAGTGTCAGATAACTGTTCTAAAGAAAAAAAAAACAGGGGTAGAAAGTGTAAAGGAGGAGAGTCTCAGCTGAATTGGCTGGAGAAGGATTCTCTGAGGAAGTGATATTTGAGCAAAGACCTGAAGGATGTGAAAGGGGAAGTCTTGTGACGATGTGGGAGGAGAGAATTCCAGGGGGAAGAAACATCTCCATTACCTAGCATTGCAAAATCCTCCAGGAAGAAAAACATTATTTCTTACAGCTCATATTCTGCTCTTCAAGCATTCTATGAAGATTAAAATTATATTTTAAGACTTTTGAGGTTTATGCTTTTACTAATAAAACACTGACAAAATTATGATAAGACTAGAAAAAATATAAAGTAGTAGGGGAGGTTGACCATGACAGCACATTCTCCTTCTAAATTGTTCCCAGCCAATTTCAACAAGGTCTAGTATGAATAAATATCTTTGAAACTTCACTCAAAAAAACAATCAAAGTCCTATTTGTGCTCTTTCCCCACAGCTGTGATCCACAGGAATCCAAGGTAATGGGAGGGCAAGCCTAGAGACCAGTGTCAACAGTCGAGATTTCTCCAGTCATGCTGCTGGAGGAAAGGACAAGAGCAAAGGCAAGAGAGGAGGAAGGAGCTCCAACATACACAGCTGGCCTTCCTAGTAACCCCACAACCATACCCCCAGCTAGCCAAGAATAAAGCCATTAGCACTGCCTATAGATTGATGCCTTAAGAAAGTCAGGAGTCTTCAGATATAGAACTTCAGGTGGTGCTCAGAGCCGAGGGGATGGGATGAGAATTTTCAAAACTGACCCTACCAGAAACCCTGATACTTGTGGCAGAGATTAGACTGAGGGCATCCAGAGACAAAAGCTTGCAGACCAGTTAACTCTCCCCATTTAGTACAATTATGAAGTTATACTGTGTTTCTCCCTCATGTTTCCATCAAATTATTTATCTTCTCCTTTTCTTCTCATTCTCCTTTCTCTCATCCCATCATCTCTATCAATTGTTTTCTTTCTGATCAGTCTCTTCTCTCTCCTTATCATTCTGAAAATAAATGCATATAACAGAAAAGAAATAAAATTTGCAGTTACACAGAAATTCCAAGACTGAAATGGTATTTTACCATCTACAACAGTGGTTTTTTTTTTCTTTTCCTGCTGTTTGAAGTGACAATGTCACCTGTATTTCCTGTTGGTGGCATCTGCATTTAGCATGGGTCTTTGATGCACACACTGGTTTTATATAGGAAGTTCTGCAATGTGCTCCTATACTGTGAAGTAGAAACCATACTTGTAGGATATAATTCAATAGAAATCAAAGTGTCACATGCATGTCAGTGTACTTTGTAGTGTCGTCTGTAATGACAAAGTGTAGAAAACAAAATGTGTCCAATACTAATGTGTTAGCAAACCCTGTTAAAGTGACTCAGTGGGATAATATACGTCCATTAAACATCATACTCATAAAATGTAGAGACATAGAAAACTATTACATGAAAAGAGCTGAGCACCAAATTCTATTTCCCTTTTGCTATAATTATGGGAAATCAAATGAAATGATTTAGTTTTCTTTTACATTCAAGTAGGAAAATACATGCATCTCTCTTTAAAATTTTTAAAGTTACTACACTTTTTTAAATAATAAAGATGCAAATACTAAGAGTAAAAATATTATTGGAAGTCCAACATGAGTCAGTCATTACCTCACAAGACATTTTTTTCAATGCATTTGCCTTTATGATCTATTTTCCCAACTTTCACATATCTTCTCCCTCTAAGATCAACTTTCAGACAGGAAATATTCTTTATTTAAATTCAGACATTCTCTTTGATACTGGGCTGATATTTACCTATCTTGCATACTATGGTCCCACATTATCCAGACAAGTTTGTTTCCTATCATAATCTAAATCATCTGCTACAGTAAGATCAGTCCCCTTTATTCCACCAGGCACTTTACTCCTACCTCCATCTTCCCATGAGCAGTTAGAATACCATCTCTCTTTCCATTCATCTTCAAATCATAACTACCTTTTTACAACAACTCTCATAAACCCCTCAATCTTCCATGATCACTTCAAACTTCAAATTCCTACAACACTGATCATCTTTACCATATCATTTATGTTTTGTACAGGTTTCAAAATGTATTCCAAATTTATTGCAAAACCCTTGAATGTAGGAGCAGTGTTCATGTTTGACCTTCCAACAAAGTTTCTCACCATACTTGGCTCAGAATTACTGAGCAGTTAAGTTTTTTAAATGGTCAACAATGGAACAGGATAAGGGGGTATCATGGAATAAAAAATAAATTTCCATCCTGTTCTGCATCTCATCTATCTGCCAGATACAGACTTAAGCACCAAAAATTCATCCTCATTAACTTTTGGAAAATGTGTGTGGATATCTGTAGCTCATTTTTCAAACCTATTAACCAGTGTAGATGAATATGTATAAGTGATTATATCAATATTGATTTCTATGATGTTCTAAAGTAGAACAAAAGCTATAGGCAATATTATTAATTATCTAATTTATCAGTGAAGTAAATTTGTAGATTTAATGTTGCATTTATACAGAATATCACAAAAGTATTTTTAAATAGATGTTTTAAGTAGTTTTATCTAACATATTAAACCATGAAAAGACAAGTTAGAATTGCTTAATAGAACACTTAAGCATACATAGTAAGTGAATAATATTTGTGACTTTTCAAAAAGCAGCATTACTACTAAATGGGAAATTTATGCTGTGTAATTAATATTATATGTTGCAGATTCATAGATCATTGACTATATTAAAGGCAGGGATAGCTGGTTAAAGAAGTTGTGCTATATAGGGAAATTTGAGTTCAAAATTCAGTATTCTCTATGACTTAAGGAAATTACTGAACCTGATAGTCCTTCAAATTCCTCATCCAAAAATTTCTCTAGACTTCCACAGTACTTTGAAGGTTAAATAACATTATGTGTGCAAAGCCCTTTGCATGGGTCCTAGTATTTGAAAAAGTGGTCAATAAAGGATATGCATGTATTACTGTTATTTTTTAATGTTATTTTAAATAAAAATATTATTCTTTGCATGTCAAGCTTCCAACAAAGTTAATATAAAGCTAACAAAATTTTTCGGTGGGCCATAGTAAAGATTATTTTATAATCCTCTTACTATAATGAACCCTGGCTAATATCCCCCATCACTACCAACACAACGCTATTAATAGCAAAGAGCTTTAATGGAGCAGTTGCAATGAGGAAGCGTCTTTTCAAGAAATCATAAATGTTATTGATCCATCTTTCTTTCTCTTCAAGATAGCTAACTGGAAACAGGTTCCTAATGGACTGGTGGTGAAGGAGAGGGATTGTTTTCTCCGAGTCAGGGGAGAAGACTTATCTTGATACATCACTATAAATAGAACTTTACTTCCCTGTTAGGGAACCTTATAAATGGGTTGGTCTGTCTATGAATGTAGTATATTATATTGGTTCTTAATATACCACCTGGAAAAATATTCAGCTTTAATTAAACCTGACAGGCTCCAAATGCAACATTGGTTAAGCAGCAACAACTGAATTTGTTTTCAGTATGAGAAAAAACAGCATTTAAAACGAAAAAGAAATAGTTCACTAACGCAATCTCCCATGTGTGATTTTCTTTGGAAACAACTAATGAGAGACAGAAGAAAGGAGGGATATTTATCCAAAATCCTCTTTGAAATGGAGAACTCCTCTCTGAACCAAAGACAACATTAGGGTAGAAGAAAGGATGTAGAACATTCTATGCAACTTTAACTGTGCACAGCAAAGCAACTTTTAATCTTTCCATTTTCAAAGTACTATTTTGTGTCCCACTTTATCAGAATATACAAAAAAAAAAATCTTGAAAGACCTGAGGGACACCACAGTGACCAAACATAATAACTGTTCCCTTACTCTGGGCCTCTCAGAATTTGCTGCTGATGTTGCCTTCAGTGGAACTAATTATGTTCTTGGGTTGGAGACTTTCCTCACCTCCTCATACTACCACCGTCTTGAACCTGCCTCCTAACTGTGCAAGTCCCCTCAGACAATGAGCCTCTCTACCTCATTCTCCAAGAATACATTGCTTCTCCCTGCACACACTATCAACCACTGTGAAGAATATTCCCAGAATCACCTTCCAAGTCCTATTCTCTTACTGAACACCAGTTCTGCACTGGGATGACTTCATGGAGAAAATGAGCTTTAATTTGGGCTTAAAAGTTGGGCAAATTCAAAGTCAAAGCAGTGGAGTTGAGAAAGGAACACTATGGATGGGACAATGACATTGGGTAGAGTGCTGAGGTACAGAACAGGGATGTGTGGATTAAAATCTTTCAGGGATTCCTATTCCCTTTTAAAAAGCTTTCCAGAAGAGGACTTTTTCATCTTCTAGGACATTCTGTTCTTCTAAATACCTGGGGGTATACTAGTGCTTACCACCCAAGATTTAAAAATAAGTCAAAGACACACAAACCCTCCCCTACCTCTTAACTCTGTCAACATCAAAAAGAATGTTCCAGCTCTTCAGAGGCCCCATTTTCTAGTCTGATCTTCCTAAACATCACCCCATGCCTAGCTTTACTAGCAATGCCCCTGGACACTGGGCGCATGATGTGATATATTCTGGAATTCCAATTTTGAAGCTGTGGTTTGACTTTTTTTTTTTTTAGTTCAAATGCTGATCTTTAAACTTTTCCTTGCAAAGAGAGAACATGCATTACTTTCAGAACTTTGCTTTCTTAGCGTCCTCTTTCCATGGAAAAGTAGGCAAAAGGTAGTTAATGGGAATTTGAGCAAGTTGTACAAGACACACGTTGTTATCTTGCAATGCCTACTTCAAAGCTTTTGATTGAATTGTTGATTCCGCAAATCAACAGTTGTTTTTGTTTTTGTTTTTCCAATCTAAGGACCCTACAAGGTCTTCAGAAGAAAGAACAATTTTTATCCATTATATGACACAAGGTATGGTCAGAACTTTGCTGAAACAGAAATTTCCTGAAAATAATTGAACTAGATGAATTCTCTCAGTAGGTCATCCTGGATTCCAAGCTAGAAATAATCTAACCTTCCTCACCCATGTCTTTTGTAAAATTAGCTATTTCCAAGGAGAGGCATCATATAACATACATTGTGCAGACATGAAAAAAATATATAACACTGGAATATGCTTATATGCAAAATTAGAAAAATCATCACTCTTGGAACTATTAAATCTATTTCAAGGTCAATGGCTTAGATTCAAATTTTTGCTCTTCCTCTCCTTATGAGCCTATTTGACTGTATGAGCTTATGCTAAACATGATTTAATCTACTCCTCATTCCACTTACAAAAATATTTCACTTACACTTATTTCACTTACAAAAATATATTTTAAAGGCATCTATATATCCTATGTTAAAAGAATAGAACACAAGCACTGTTTGTCTACTTAAAATGCTATGTTCTCCAATTTGCTTTCTATTAGATAAAGTATGCACTCACAAAGCCACTTTTCCACCTGTCTTTACAACTGTCTTATCTTTCTTTACCAAAAGATATTTTAGTGCCTACAATGAAAGTATAATGCATATACTAGTTACAAACTACAAAGAAAAAAATCTACTGACATCTGCTTTAGATTATGATGGTAATAGCTCCAAAACTAACTAAGAAATCAGATAAAGTACTGAAACATTTACTTGAAGGTATTGGAGCACTGCCAAGGTAACCAGGATGTGAGAGTGCAAGAGTTTAGAGAGAAAAGAACTTTAGGAAGGTGAACCCATCTTCTGTGAGTTCCTTGTTCCCTCCGGATGTTTGCTGAATCTTGTCTCTATGAATGAGAATCTGAGAAATTGGCCAGAAGGCTACAGCTGAATGATAAGAAAGTCACAAGAGCCTTTGGGAATCTCACCAGGAAAAAGGAAAACACAACTAGGAAATGCAGCTGCCTGATAAACAAGAATGCCAGAGAAGCCAAGAATCTAGAAAGAAGAAATCACCAGGACAAATTTTCAAACTTTTCAAAGCAAGAGGCTAAAAAGTTGAACAGAGAAGTGCAAAAAATAAGTCACTGTTTCAAAAGCTGATGTGCTGGTGATACAAACACAGGGAACAGTATGAAAATATGGGAACCATAGTAAACCTCTCAGTTTTCAACCATGAGTTCAAAGTATGAACAAGGATGGAGCCTCTACCAATTAGCCTTAACTAGCCTGCAAAACATGTGTCAGCACTGTTGGGGATTAAGGAAAGGAGCTTACCCCACTCCAGCTGCCTGTCAGACAGTATGGTGAGCACTCTTTAAAAGTTAACATTATCCTCAGTCTCCATAGTTTTTATGAACAATGTTTGGCATTCAATCAAAAACCACCAGGAATACCAAAAGAGAGAAACCAGGGAATGAAACGGACAATAGAGAAAATCCACACATGGTCCTGTTATTGGAGCTATCGAAGTACAGATTTTTAAAATAACTATGATTAATATGCTTTTAAAACTATAGGCAATATCAGAATTTCACCAGGGAACTGTAGTAAACTTTTTGAAGACCATCAAATAGAAATTCTGGAACTAAAAATATGATAATTGAATCTAGGAACTCAAAAGACAGATTTCACAGTAGGTTAGATACAATAAAAGAAAGAACTCATGAGCTAAAAGATGAATAAATATAAAATATCCAGGCTGAATCACAGGGAGCAAAACAGATGGAAAATATAGAAACGAATTTTAACAAAAATATGGTAGACCGTGAAAAAGTATGACACGTTTGTAATTGAGTCCCAGAAGAGGATGATAGAGGGAGACATAAAATTTATTTAAATAGAGAGTAGCTGTGAATGAACTAAAATTTTTGAAATAGAGCAAACAGTTTCAAGAGGTGCTATAAGCACCAATCGAGATTAATATAATAAAATCATGAGGGATATCAGAGTAAAACTGATGAAAGACAAATGCAAAAGAAAGTATTGGCAAGCAAGGGAGTAGGGAAGGTACAATAAGAAGTAACAGACAGATGAATTTCCAGAAAAAAAATGAAGAAATGAGGAAACCAGGCAATAAAGGAGTGCTACCACTAGTGAACTGACAGGAATAGCTGACAATATACACTGAAAATATCTTTCAAGAATAGAAATGAAATATTTTTTCAAACAAAGTTGTATTAGTCAACAATAGGCCTGCATTAAAAGATAATATACCAAAAGAGTATCTTCAGGCATCAAGTAAAAAATATCACAAATGAAAACAAGGCCATAGTGTAAGAAGGACTAAAGAACATTAGATAAAGGTAAAAAGGTAGGAAATAATAATGAGTGTTGACATAAAAGCAACAATAATAATGTCTTGTGGAGTTATACATGTTATATGTATAATACATATGTTATTAATCTACATGATGATGCATTTATTATTTATAGTTATGCATGTATAAACTAGATATAACACATTTTATACAGGAATTATCATTTTGACAAAATTTCTTGACAATCATAGTGTAAAACAGGGAAGTATAAAAGTTAAGCTTATAGTAAATCAAGGATGGATTTTGTAATCTCTGAGGTAGCCACTAAATAAGAGAAAAATATTATTTAACAAAAATTTCACAAATGAAAGAAATGATGGTGTGCTCCAAATGGGTAACCCAGTAAATCCATGGTGATGAAGAGCTTTGGAGTAAGAAATAAGACCAAACTGGATTCAAATCTTGCCCCCTGCCATGCAACCCACAATGAGTTGTGAATATGGGCTAGGGAACAATTTGTTCTGCTTATGGCAATCAAAGTGTACCAAAGATGTATAGAAAATGTCTTGCCAAGAAAAGACTGTCACAAGGGAGAGCTGGAGAATAGGAAAGAAAATGTATCTCTGCAGTAGGAACAGCATGAACCAGAAAATAGAACTGTAAAACCTGGACTGCATTTGGAAAACAAGCATGTGATTTAATGCTAAATAGAAAATTAGTTTCTAATTTTAGAAACTAATTTTAAACCAGTGATAAGTAATTATGTTAATAATTACTTATTATTACTTATAATAATTGTACATTCCAAAGTCAAACAATAACTATTTTTTAGCTATCTATTAGTTTCAACATTCCCTTTTTATCACCGTTATCCATCAATCGGTTGCCATAAAATGATTTCCATCATCTTATGCTGACAAGAGAGCAGAGAACACTGGTGGTCAATTCTAAAAGCCAAATACAGGTCTTTAATTATTTTGACTTACAGGACAGGTCTAGATTTAGAAGCAAGTAGTGAGTTACATGAAGTGGCCTGCTAGACATAGCCTTTGTGCCGCAAAGATTGGGGAGATGCTGAGAAACCAAGGAAGAAAACAATGATGATCTACTAAGCATTAAAGTGGAAGGCTTCTCTGCAGATGCACACAGAACCAGTTTTCTGTATGGTGTTTTTAGTTGCCACTAGCTCTAGGGTCCACAATGTTAACTTCGGATTAATGATTTTTATGCAGCACATTGACCTGGAGCACAAATGGACACACAATTGTATGACTTAGTTAGCATTGATGGTGTGCTCCAAATGGGAAACCCAATCTCCTGTGTGTCCTTGGAGAGTATCATAGTTCCACAAACTTAGACCAGGGGGAAACTAGGACCTGAAGCACAGAAATGAAGTGGGATAGAAGGTAAGGGATGGAAGGGAAAGAAGGCAAAGAGATGAAGGGGAGAGCAGAGAGCTGATTGAAAGACAATTTGTAAAATTTCTATTGTTTTTGTATATGTTGCCCGGCTCTATATAGACCCTGAGGATAAATTGATGATTCCTGCCACTAGGGATTCAAAATTCTTAGCGGTTAGATAGAAATAATTAGCATACAACATGACACCCTGCAACAGAGATGGATCCAGTATACCACAGAAAGGAAAGGATGATCAAATCTTCCTAGACGGTAGACGGTAGAACAAGATAGAAATAATGCCAGTGAAGTTGGTACTTAAAGGGTCAACAGGAGTTTAACCATCAAGGAGAGTGAGATGCAGTAAGATGCAGAAGAAGGCAAGTATTCTATGTTGGCCTGGGATCATCACTAGTGTTATATTGCCAGGTTCTTCTAAAGTCTAGAAGGTTACTGTGTCCTTATTGGAAATAGCCACATGATTCTAGGACCAGAACAAGATAATAAGATTGTAGGACTTTGTAGGCAGAGCTCTGAATCAAAAATACAAAGAAATCCTTTTTGGTTATTTGTTTTGTTTTGGTTTGGTTTGGTTTTGTGGCTGCCAACTCTTATCTCCTCCTCAGAAACCTCATCCCTCTCCTTTGACAACACTGATGAGAAACCTCAAATCTTTGAAAAGCTCATTCAGGAATCCTAGGACTTGCAGGATATGAATCACTTCCACTGATCAATTTTGAAATAAGAGAGATTTCTTATTTCTTATTTCTTTCAAAAAGTCAGTGTATACATTTGATATCTAAACTGATATCACTGGACTTGAAAATTAAGTTGTTTACATAAAAATGTGTACACCTGATTATACGCCAATGACAAGAGAGCTAGGAATAAGACTAAACTGATAATCTTATTATTATTAAGAAGATCCTATGTTCCCATGGGACATTTCAGAGATCAGTAGGGTGAAATGAGTAGGTACTCAAGTTCTCTAAAATTACAGGTGATCTTTAAACACTGGAAGCTTTTAACATTAGTGGATTTTTTTCCTGCCATGGAATCTTTAATTTTATTGGAGTTTTTTATAATCAAATTATTTTGACCTTGCACAGAGTGCCAAAAATTTGATCTTCATAAAATCACAGTTTAGAAGTCTGCTAGTTTTAAAATATTAGATCAATGTAAAACTGTTCTGAGTTAGGGGGATTCTGATATATATATATAAAATCTCTAGATGATACAGGAAAAACTCTGAGTGTTTTCATGAGCTTTTAACACATGATATGTAAAGAGAGTTCAAAGAGAGTAACTCTAAGAAATACTTTCTTGATATTTTAACACATAATATTAGGCTCTATTCCAGACGAGATCGGGGGCGTTCAGGGTGGTATGGACGTAGACAATTAGGCTCTATTCCATAATCAGTAATGCCAGTGACCTTTACAGGTGGAAAAAGACATTGGCTAAACCACAAGAGTCACATCCTCCTATAGGATCACCTTCAAGTAATTTAGACTCCAGCAAGCTGCAAAGTCCTGAAATCTTCCTTTACACTGCACCAAGCAAAATCTGGAGGACGTGAGAAGGACAAAAATTTAACTCTTTTCCTGATCGTTTTCCCTCTTCCACCCCATTATTTGGGGAATTTCTCCTGTGAAATTTGGACTATAGCTTTGACTTTCTCAGAACTGACAATAACAAAAATAGCCTTTAATTAACCAGCTGCAAAGTACGATAATGGCTTTTCTTCACCTTTAGGCAATTGCCTTGTGCTAGTCTGACAGACCTCCAAGGTCATTCCATAGTCTTATGAAACAGTAATTTGTTTACTGCCAGTTTTTAAAATTTTTATGTTCAAGTAATAAAGATGGAGTCTTGGGTGTGAAAGGTAAGGACCTGGCACCTGAGAACTAGCAGCTTTACCCAAAGGTCCTGACCTATGTGAAGTGTGCCCTGGCCTGTAAACAGGTCAGATTGACATTAGCCATGTATTTACAAAGCGCAGCCTTGAGTGGGTCCATTATGCCTGTCTAATGGAACTGCATTCCTCTAAGTGCTTTTTAAGTTGTGTGGCCTGAACAGCCAATATCCCTCCAGGGCACTTGGAGGCTGGGCTGCCATAAATAGCCAGCTTGCCCCCTCCCCCAGGGATACCCTGGGCTGTGTAAGCACACTGAAACAGAAGGTACTAGTCAGTCTTCTGTCACCCTTTTGTCATTTGTCAGAGCCTGTTGCCCTTATATATTCAATTCTTTTCTAAATTGGAAGGTAGAGACCAAACTAATGTCACCATACGGCCTTCAATTGACCACCCATCATGGCTTAACTAATTTCACCATTATGCCTTCCGGCTTACCACTATCAGTTTCTTCCACTCACATGGTGCTAAAAACTTCCCTGCACCAACTTAAACCACCTGCAGCTTCTACCCCAACCAGTTAAGTGCCACCACCATTTTATAATGAGAAAACCAGGAATCCAAGGAATGGAATAATGTGCCCAGGGTCTAGAGAAACTATCTTGATTCTATAGTTAAGTACATTGTGCAGAGGAAAAATTTTAGCTTTGAGAAGTGCAGCAGTGTAAGAACAGCCTGGCAACTCCTACTTCTCTGAAAGGGCAGGGGCTGGCAGCTGAGCCACAAGAAGCTGGGCTATGCCACTGCAGCTGGGTTTGATGACTGACCCCACACAGTCAGGTCTTGAGTTTTAGGGGAAAAAGGGAAAAAAAGACACAGTAATTTTGGAGACACTTAGGTCAGGTTTGATCCTGGCCAAATCTAGCCAGTGCCATTCAGATATAGCAGAGCTCATCTGGGGTGAGATTCACAGGACAGGTTGGATGCACTGCCTGGGTTTTGGTTTTAAATCCCAAGCTAGTTCTGAAAATGGATCCGTCAGGTTCAAGATCCCACTGGCACAAGTAGATTCAGGCTAGCATTGGTATCCATCAAGTCTTAGAAACAGCTGATTTAGAAAACTCAAGCTTGAAAGAGAGGTGCCCTCTAGGGAGATATAAGCTAAGGCTTCAGTTAGCTTGAAGAGGCTTCAGGGAGGTAGCACAGAGAGAAATCAGAAACTCAGAGAGAGACCCAGAGACCCAACTTTAGGAGGAGGCCCAGCTTCCGGGAGAGACTAGATTCCCTATTGCCTGAGAACTACTTCTATACGGACCCTCACAGACTTTGAAGACATTTGCTTCAACTTCATTCCATGAGACAACTTCACTTCAGGTGCCTTCACCAAGAGTACTACTGACTTAGTTATACCTGGCATCTCTAAAGAGCTGTAAACACTGGTGTCATGGTCCTCTGAGAGTTTTCCAGTCTGACACTGCCTCTGAGAAGTGCAGCAGTGTAAGAACAGCCTGGCCCTGACCAGCCAGGTCTTTGGATTGCTGCCACGTTGCTGTGGGGTACAGCCTCAGCAGCACCACTTCTGATCACCTCCAGCTGTCACAGATTAATTGACCCCTGGTTCACTGCTTTCCAGTGTGCCTCAAGTTTCAGGCTCCCATAGGAGCTATAATGCCATCTTCTATGAGCTTTGTAAATAAACTCTGCTGTTGCACCCTGAGCTTCAGTTGTGGCTTGCAATTATGAGCACACTAGTGAGAACCCACAAACCATGAAGTTTCTGCAAAGTTTGTTCAGGTCCAGTGGCCTACCCAAGGTTACAGCTTAGTATATGATGAATTTGAATTAGGTCTGTCTGAAGTTCAAGTCAGACTGCTTCCTCTGAAGCCTGTTGATATTTTAATTTTGCATCTTCAAACCTAAGAAGGGTCATTATGACCATGTAATTTCCATTTTACACATAGGAGTTTTAACTAGCTAAGGGTAAAAAGTGATCAGCAAAGTTTAAAACTGTTACCACAGTGTATTCTCTTCCCTACACATTTGAACAAACTTTCACCTGATTTCACTTAAGTGAAAAAAATATAAAAGTTAAAAAGGTTAATTTGGGTGTGATATAAGTATAAATCAGTAACAAAATGATTATAGATTATATAATCTATAGATTATAGATTATAACCTATTAAAAATTAGTCTTTATCATCTATTTTTCATTACCTACTAGTATTTTGTGCTCATTTTCAATATTTTTCCTTTCTTGTGGCAAATTAATTTTCTAAAATCTTCTATCTTCATGAAAATCTGCATTTTTTCCAGCAAGTGATAATAGACTTTTTTCCAACTATATATTTGTTTATGTATATGGTTTCTTTGTATATATATATATATCTCTACCATCTACCATATTCAAATATCTATAATCATTTCACATACAAAATAAAAAATTTTCCTGTTGAATTCAAATGCCTTTAAATACTAACACATATGTCTTATACTACTAATATTATAGGTAATATTAATGAAAATTTAATACTTTTCAACAAGTATTGAATAAATTATTTATTTAGAATCCCCTATGATTGAAAATAGAATTCTAATAGAAACTTTCTATTTAATCACCAAACTTTTACTTGTGGTTTATAATACACTATGCATATGTAAAATGCTCTAAAACTCTGATATATGCCAGTAAAAATACACTTTTCACTTGGGAAGGGGGGAATCGATTTAGAAAAACAGATGTTCACATATTCTTGAGAAACACCAAGTTTTAAAAAAACATGCAACACACTCAGAAAGAGAGAGGAGGAAGCTTTCTATTTTACAAATATAAAGTGAAGTAGACCATTGGATTTGACTCCATTACATTAGTAGTGAAATGTGAGAATGAGAGAAATCCATCGTTACCTCCCCCAGGAAGTTGCTTATGAACACATATTTAGAATCCCACATTATTTCAGGGAATTCAATTAATCAATCTTTCCATCTAATAATAGTATGCACATCCTGTATTTTTTGACATCTGTTGTCTTTCTCTTAAACTTTGTGCAGAAACACATTTTGGTGCACTGAATACTTCTATGAGATCTGAAATTTCATAGCCTCCAGATAAAACTAACACAGAATCCTAGGTCCTAGATCAATATTTGCGTAACGCAGTTGGGGAGTTCTAACAGAAAAGATAAAGAGGGTTTGTTTCCAAGTCTAACAACACAACAAACCATATATATTTTCCTAGTGGTGATTCATAAAACAAGACTCACCCTGATGCAGAGAGACCCTGTTTACTAATGAATACTTTTATCAATGTTTTATTGTGTGGTGGGTCAATAAAAAGGCAACATAAAAATAAATTAACTGAGGCTATGAGCTCTTCCTTTCAGAAATAATATTCCACAAAAGGTTTAGTATCTGCCACCCAGAACAGGACTGGATCACTGATTTCTCTACCCTAATGAGCACAGTTTCCATTATGCAGGAGAGCTGCTTCTGCAGAGATACTGCTTCCTGTGCCTGGAGCTTCAGGACCAATAGGGAAAAGTACTTGGTTGAATAACTGACCATCCACTCAGGAACAACAGACCAAAACTGCAATGGATCTTGCTCTAGCAACATGAAGCAAAAGCATGTAGGCTTGGCACTATGGGGGCTGTGCTTGCAGACTTTTCTGGAAAAGATCTCTCTACTGCACTCTGAATATAGCAAGCTGTGTGCTGAACAGTGGCTGTCTCACTGCCTGATCCACAAAGCTCATTCATTCTGCCACATGTACTGAGCTCTACAGAAAGTGTCTAGGCACAGAAAATGTCCAAAAATTGTCCTGCAAGACCCTCACCAAGCTTCTCTTTATCCTTTGTACTTTACCCTTCATGACTCTGTCCCACAAGCCCTCAAATATTTCCAACCTGAATTATTTGCTGGTAAATCACCATTTTCTGTGTCATATTAGACACAGCCCCTGTGCATGCATGGCTGTTAGTGGTGTCCTGGCCACTGACACCCACTCACAGTCCCCAGTAAAAGCCCCCAGTTTTCACTTAAGCTAACGATGTTAATCAATCCTATGAGAATTCATCGCAGAGCATGAGAAATGGGAAACAGGTTTAAGCCCTGACAAAATTATCCATAGTGACTGAAAATAGAGCCAGTACAGGGAGATGACAGAGCTCAGCTGAGAGACAGAGAAATAATGGAACATTATGGCTTATTTTGAACCTTAAATCTAGCAACATCCAGAGTCAGTCTAATACTTGAACTTTCAGGTTACAAGAGCCAGAAAATTCCTATTTTTTCAACCTAACCAATTTGAGTTGAGTTTTCTTGGAATTTGTGAAGGCTAATTTTGCATGTCAACACAATTGGACTAATAAGATAGGTCAAAAAATATTATTTCTGTTAAGGTATTTCCAGAAGATATCAGCATTTGAATCTGTTATCTGAGTAGATAGGCTTCAACAACATAGGTGGGCATCAAAAAGTTCTAAATAGACCAAAAAGAAAGAGGAAAGACATAGACCAAAAAGAAAGAAGAAAGACAAATTGCTTTTTTTTAATTGAGCTATAATATTCATACTTTTGTGTCCTCTACATCACTGATGATGGCTCTTGGACCTGAAAATTCAGATAAGGACTTTTAAAACCACTGAACTCCCAATTCTCCTGCATTTGAACCCAGATTTATATATTGGCTCCCCCATTCTCACAACTCCTGACTGGGCCAGAATTACACCTGTTTTTCCACTTCTCCAGCTTGTAGAAGGGAGGAGATGGAACTTGATGGACTTCTAAACTATATAAGCCACTTCCTATAGTAGATGTCCTCTTATGTACGTACATACATAGATAGGTTAATGATAGAGAGAGAGAAAGAGAAAGAGATAGATGATATAGATTTAAATAACAGATACAGAGATTGAAGTAGAGGAGAAATGGATATGAATATAGGTATAGCCTGATGGTTCTGTTTCTCTGGAACCCTGACTAGTAAGGAACTGGAAAGATTGTTACTGTGTGCCATATTTTCTCAGGACAGTTAAAGCTCCTCAGAAGAAAAACCATGCAGAATGCTCCCCATAGACTTAACCAAGAAAAAAACTCATGTGGTCGTCACTCAAAAATGTGCTGCTTTATTGATTCTTGGATTGTTCTATTCCGTTGATACTGAAATTAGAAAACAGCATAAATTCATGGTGACATACCACACCCACTCTTTGGCTCCAGTAAGTCTGCTGCCTCTTAAATCAGGCTCTGATTCTCAACAAGTTCTACATTCAGAATTCTCAAGACTCTACACAAAGCTGGCCAACCCTACCTTATCACCTGGCTATTCAGAACTCACAATCTAGATCAAGATTAACTTAAAATATATTTCTATTTTGAATTCACTGAATATTTTCTAAATGTATAAGTAATCAAGCCTTCAGAAATCAAAATATAGACATACAGGGATTTCCTAAAAAATATGGCCATACGATTACTTTATCCCATAGATGGGGGAATTAAAGTACTAATTTCCCTGAATTCCCTAAGGTAGTTTGCTTCAGAAAATATTTCTCTGTAGAATAATGATACTTTCCCTCTTTGTTCTTAGTCTGATCAATGCCTCAGCATGTAGCAAATTTATTTCCACAATTACATATTAGAAAGTTACTCTAAACATTGAAAAAGTGTGCTCGTGTGTGAGAGAGACAGAGACAGAGATACTGAGAGAGAAAATATGACCATATGAGGTCACTGAATCAACCACATATTCATCTTGATCAGAAAAACCTCCCATTCACCTTCCCCATATTAAAAATGCACCAGAAACTATGACATTGTCAATCTTTTGTTCATCTCCGTTTCTGTGTCAGACAATATTTCCCAAGTTGAGACTATAGTAGTGAACAAGATAGTAAAATTCCAAACTCAGAAAGCTATGTTCCAGTAAAGATGACAAAAAATCAGTAATAAATGCAAAAACATGCTTATTTCAGAGTATAATGACAAAAATAAAGCAGAAGGATACCAACAAGAGTGTTTCTGAAGAATGTGGAGAATTTCACTAGGTGGTCAGTTTTGAAATATGATGTGCTATTTGATGCCATTTGAAAACATATGTGTGGATGGGTCCTTAGTCATCTATTTTCTGACTCCTGGGTCAAAAAAATTTTCTCAATTTAGGGGTGCAAAACAGTACCCACTTTAACCTGTTTTCTCCTTTTGCTTTTTTTCCCTATACTTTCTTTCATGCTCCTAAGAGAAATTCTTTTTTTTACCCTAGGAAGACCTCCTCCCCCAGGTGTTCCATCCTGTATAATTCTGAATTATAGAATTTATCCTATGTTGTAAATTACCCATTGTACATATAGTCAGCTCTTGGATGGGCAGTAAAGCTGACAGTCAGACTATAAAGAGCATAGCTATAATATGCTAAACGACTAAGGGGTGTGTGTGTGTGTGTGTGTGTGTGTGTGTGTGCCCACGCATGCCCACCTTCCATTAATGCAGCCAGAGATGTGGTACCCTGGTTAAGCACTCCTGACATCATAAATCTCTCTGTAGGCAAGGTTCTACACACAGGCTATCTAGAACACCAGTGCCCTCTCATGGATGAGTTGTGAAGCATCTTCACGGGACATGCATACCCTAGTTCTTTGAAAGACAAACCCAGGACAAAACATAGTAACTCTCAATCACTGCCCCCTTTCTCCACAGGTCAGGAAGATCATGGCAGACTCTCAGAAGCAGCTGGCAACCCTCTCTTCTATCCCCCCCATTTGCAGTTACCTCTGCAAATGACCAGGTATCTCACTTCTGAAATTACCATCTTTATGTATCATTCTTAAAGTTCCCATCCCACCCAAATATGATTCTTTCTAAGACAATTAACTTTCTAAAGTTAGAAGTCACTAGTTAGCGAGCATTTATGAAACTCTTCCTCACTAGGGTTCTTTGACCTTTGAAAAAAGTAACTGGGAATTCAGATTGAGGAGGGTTTGGGAAGGGAGGGTATATCCTAAAGATAAACTTGATTTACTAGACTCATGTCTAATCTTTGCTAATGTTCACACAAACTAGAAAGTTCATGAACTATTATAGCTCTGATTATATTTTACAGGTGAGAGCTCAATTCTGACACCAAAGAACCTGGCATCTGGTCAATGTTATGTAAAGTGGTCCCTTTTTTTCTATGCTATTTCACATAAGCACAGTAAATATCCTAAGAAGAAACCTGCGCATGTTGGGTCACTTTCTTTTAATAATTAATGATAGGCAAATGGGAAAATGTATAATGGCAAAAGCAGAGTACAAATGAAAATAGAACCAAATACCACCATTTCTCAAGTATGAGATCAAGTTGAATTGTTATCCAATTCCTGTTTTTAATTCAACAATTTAAGAATAACTTGAACTTTTTGTTAACAAAGGGCATTTATACCAGAAACTACAGTGTCTTCTTGTAAGTGAAAAGTTCACAGAGAGTTGTCTTAATAAGCACATTTGCTAAAGACAAAACGCACTTGGATCAAAATTTAGGTTATCTCCTAACCACCTCATGAAAAAAGCATCCAACTTATCAGTACAACTAATACCTTTTATATAATCTTGAAAAATGTGGTTAAAGGAAGTCAGGGTGTCCTTATGTAATCTAAAGTCTGGGGTTGCTAGAAGATAAAGAGACCAGGTGACACTAAACACAATTCTATTGTTAACACCACTACTATTAGCTTTATGGTTCTTGAAGACAGTGGTGACAGGCACTGGTGGAAGGAGACTTTAATGGATTTTTGTAGGCCCAGAATACTTATCTTCAAGAAAATATAAGAAATGTCACTGGAACTTTTCTCCTCTTACAGTTTGGAAGGTACATTCTTTTTCTTAAAGGGTGAGAGCATGAGAATTCAGTGAACGATTCTCATAGACACACTGGCTGTTTGGCAGGAGATGCTTGCTTGGAAATGTCCCAGTAGCAATAGGAAAAGCCAATTTAGATTTGAAAAATATAGTAGGAAATCTACCTTAT
This sequence comes from Uropsilus gracilis, assembly GCA_004024945.1. Taxonomy (NCBI): domain Eukaryota; kingdom Metazoa; phylum Chordata; class Mammalia; order Eulipotyphla; family Talpidae; genus Uropsilus; species Uropsilus gracilis. Next base: position 54,045 of record PVHY01001496.1, on the reverse strand, counting down.
GGATAATTTATAGGCAAATAACTGAGATTACCCACACATATTTTCCTTGAGAATCTTATTTTGACAACATACTCATCAGGAAAATCCCTATAGGACCACTAGTAATAATGTTATAGAAGGCCAGGCATGGTTGCAGATGCCTGTAAGTGGCAGCCTAGGAAACTATGGCCAGGGATCGTGGTTTGAGTCCTGCTGGGGGCACATAGTGAGACCTAGTCCCAAAAAACTAGCTGGGTGTGGTGATATGCGCTTGTAATCCCAGCTACCTGGGAAACTGAGGCTGGGGATTGCTTGAGTCTGTGGTACCCTGGGCAAATGTGAGCCTGCAGTTCCACAGGCAAAAATGGCAAAATAGTCTCAAAAAAAAAAATATATATATATATATAATGTTATAGAGATAAATAACTAGTAATTAGAGAAGTTATGCAAGTTCCCTGAAGAACACAGTTGGCAAGTAACAGCACCTGAATCCAGGTCCCCAAGCCAGGTGCTCTCTTCATTACTCCTTGCTGTCTTTCCCAGGTAGACCACCAAGACACTGACCAAGTCTCATGAACCTGATCAGTTAAAGCTTGCTGATTAGAGTCTTTTGTTCTGGTTTTCTCTGGATAATCTTGTTGGAGTGGCCCTGGGCAGGTGAACTTTGCAATCCCTGGCGCCCTTGGGATAGTCAGTTTGAGAAAGGGCCCAAATCTGCTTCCTGATATCCAGCATCACCCCAACTAGAGGGCACAATATCAGCCTGGACTGAACTCTACCCCTGATAATCCTGAGAAAGGGGGCTGCTAGGAAGGGGGCAAAGTGAGTGAGTGGCCATTCTGTGAGCCTTTGAAAAGAAGCAGTAAAGTGTGGACTTGCTCTATTTTTCATCACAGTTACTGAGGAAGGCAGCTACCCTACAGTGCAGTGGAAACCCTCACTCTCCACCTTGGGTTGGAAAGCCTCTGACCTTAGCAAATGCCTGTCTCTGCTGCAACATTACATTTTCATTGGTCAGTATCTGAACCGACTGGCTCTCCCACTACGATCTTCTAGTCTCCCTCTCTCTCTACCCTGTTGGTAAAAAAAAGGAAAAAATCTATTCCCAAAGACCTTTTTGTTTGTATTTGTGATAGTAGGTGGCCAGATCTAGAACCAATCAGAGAGTTCTGACCCAGTAACTGGTTTTGGACCTTTGACCGGGTAACTTAATACCTGCACAACAATGAAACTTTTGTTACCTACCACATAGCTGGGCTATATAGTTGTATTTCACAATTCTTATTATTCTTACTGTTCTGTGAACAGTGCATTGTAGGCCATGATTCCATGACCTATGGTTATGCATCACAGTTAAAAGTCAAGTCAGTCCTGACTGGTACAAAATCAAGTTACAAGTCAGTCTGGATTGGCATTTCACAGCTGAGTAACATATTGGTTGATTCTTTTAAAAACAGTAATGCAGCTGGGAGATAGAAGTTTATGTCCTTCTTTTACCTTGCAATTGTAAATCTTAAGAGTAGGACTTGACCAATATTATGCTAATTTAACTCCAAGGCCCAGATGTGGGAATCATAACTGGACCAAGTCAGTGAGGCTGATAATCCCTTCATCAGGATTCAGATGGGAAGGGAGCAAGGAAAAGGGGGTTAAAAAGAGAAAGGTTCAGGGACAGAAAGATTGGATTTTGGGTTTGGATTAGGATTCAAGTTTGCGGGGGGCAGGAGGAAGATCTGAGATATAGAGCTTTGGAGGGAGATCTATTCAAGCTTTATAAGAAGGAGATCAGAACTAGCTTTGAGAGAAGAGCTGATACAACTTTTGGAATCTTATGTGGCATCAGGAGCTGGCAGTTTTGTTTCAGAAAAAAAGGACCCAGGAGAGTTGACTCTTTTAGGGTTCCCAGATTTCCAATGCACAAAGACTGGGAGCTGGATGAAGTCTGAGAAGAGGGGCTCATGGTGAAGTGCTGTGATGACCTGGAGAGGATGAGAGCGCGAGAGAGACCTGAGCTAAAGCTTGTATGGAATTCACTCCATATCGGCTATAGTGACTGAGGTCAGAAAACAAGGAAATGAACTGGCAGTTTCAGACTAAACTGCACTAAGATTGAGGTAAAACCCATGCGGCTTTCTGAGGAGCAGAAGCATGGTTCTTTTCTGAGGGTGTGAACTATTAGACTCTTTTAATTTGTCTTCTACTGCATGTATAACTCCCTGTGCTTATCCTTTCCATGAAAGTTTGATCTCTGGGCAATTGCTTTTGCATGGGTGGAAGGAACCCTCATTGACTAAAATAAAAGAGCTGACCCCCTCACCTGATAACATTTTCATAGGACCCTAACTTTCACACTGAATAACTCAGGACTTCTTCCAAAGAGTCACTGTGAGAAGCTGTACCACCAGTCCACTTTATCTTCCTTGTCACAGAGAGCGCATCACCCTGAGAGCTGTCACATTGCAGCCAACTGGTTTACTTCACTCTGAGAGAAAACACTACAGGAGCCTTTCAGATGGCAGCAAAGATTGTGGGCCTCCCCACTTCTCCAGGCATTGGAATCCACTGGGGAGCAAAACAGATCAAGTTCCATTCCCCAAGAGTTTATCAATTAATATTCATTTAGGCCCTCAACTTGTAGACTGTCAAGGACAGCTGTCAGACTAATTTTTTCCTCAATAAATTCAAGTTCAGATCTATAGTACATAAAAGAACTCAATTTCTTATCTGAAATGGGAAAAGCTTGCAGTATAGACATTCCTAAGAGATGAACTAATTCATGATATCATACTAAGGCTATATGAAATGTAGAACCACATGCAAATTTGACTTTTTCCCCTGTTGATTACCTACCTAGTTTCTCCTCTTTCCTCCTTCACTTTCTGGATGCCCACCCTTTTCCCATTCTTCTTCAGATTAATAGGTAAAAGAACATGGAATTAAAATCTGCCAAAGACTCTGAGTTGTAGTTTTGGAGAAAGTGGTTCTGGGAAAGCAAGACTGACCCCCATGATCTGCTTTATCTCCTCAGCAAGACACTGGTTAACTGAAACTTGATTTTGGTATTTCCTCTTGTTTCACAGAAGGAAAATTAGGAAGTATACATTCAAACATGTATTTGTTATCTCAAGAGAAAACTCCTTATCTCCCCCATAGCTGTCTGTCAAGCCCCAAAAGGTTATAGGTTCAATGATTATTATCTCTCAATTCAGACACTTTGACATCTAGGAATATGTTGACCTTGAAGATTGAACCAAGTCATTCCTAACAGATGTTAATTTGATTGCTCAGTTCTGACCTCTCCTGAGGTCTGGCTATTGTCTTTATCACTTTATTAAGCTGTTGGTAACCTCCCTGAAGTCATAAAAATGCTCTGATAAGCTTTATCAATCCAGGATTTGAAATTGAACAGCAAACCAAAATGTATTATGGTAAACTTTTAATCCACTCCCAAGACAAATGTCCACCAAGACAGAGATAGAGTTCCCAGTTTGTTTTTGCTTTTTTTGTTTGTTTGTTTTTTATTTGCTTGTTTGTTTGTTTTGTCTCATAAAAGACTGTCCTCTCATTTGTTTTGACTTTAATAAGTGCTGTTTTGAAAGCAACACAAACTAATCTGTCTATTTTGTATTTATTTTTTTGCCACTCTGGTAAGAGTAAACATGATTATATAGAGAAATTATTAAAACTCCTTCCCTTCCAAAATGCTGTACTTTGAAAAAAAGCTGGAAGGCAACAATAAGGTTTTAAAAATGGTGATACCCATTGCCTACCATTAAATAAAGCCTACTGATTTCAATCCAACCTAAGAAACAACAGCTACTGTGTAACTAAAGATACAGGAGTCCCAGAATATAAAATCACTTCTCACAGTTGTGCTGAGGTAGAAATATTATGATTTAGAAGTCAGGCAGAAATATTATGACTTAGAAGTTGAGTTCAAATATTGACTTCAAGATTTACCAGTTAGGTATCATTGGGAAAATTTCTAAGGAGATATGAATATGGATTTTTGCACAGGTCTGATGTAGCTAATATCCACTAACAATGGTTACTAGAATTTAAAAGATAATCTTTCCTTTTCTAGAATGCATTGAGGGGTACCCAGTGATGCCCAAACTTACATGCTCTAAAACAGGGTCCTGCCATCTGCTGCATAAAAAGCAAAGCAGACTCTTGGTATGAAAGGCCTTTAATAGAATCAGTGGCATAGAGAGGGAAGAGAAGTGAGGATATTCACATGCCAATAAAACACCCAAAATTTCACAACCCCTCAAGGGCACAAGCCCAGCAAAGCAGGTTTGGCCAAAGCAGGGCCACTGAGACCTGAAAGCTTATCATAAGTCTAAGGCCCCTTCTGGCAGGGAACCATAGGAAAGGAGCTCTGAAACAGATCTGTGAAAGCTGACACCAAAGGAGACACCACATCAAGATAATAGTGGCCACTGTCAACCTTCCTATGTCTCTCATCTACTTGTCTCTTCTAAGAGTCTTAACATGTCTCTCCTCCACACACATCTCCTTTCCAGGAGTATCAGGATACAAGTCAGGCTGCTGGAAAAAGCAGAATTCCTTCCCTTCCAGAGCCCAGCTGCCTTCTGTGTTACATATCTTCATGTAGTAACACAGTCAAGTCCCCTTGTTCCCAGAGCTAATCTAATGTGGAAGCATATTTAAGGGGAGACAGGGATTAGGGTACCTCTCTAAGACCTACAAACATACCAATCCCAAATGAACAATGAAATCCAGAGTCCTTATTCTGAAGATACTTTGTTAATTATGCCTTCACTCTAACTAATGAGTAAGCTATTATTATTGGCACACTTTCTGTTGTTTTAGAAGCTTCCTAACTTGAGGTAGGAATATCACTAGCCAAATGCTACCAGATTGGCAGGTACAGATTTTAAGGTAGAAACATTAATTACTAAATTATCAAAATGCAATAGAAGGGGTAAATTATGTGTCCTAAACATTTGCAGCAAATGAATTAGAGTAAGGAATTTGGTTGAGGTGGTAAGAAACTATGGAATGTAAGGTTCTAGAAGAAGCTACTGATGGCTTTGAGCTAAGCAATCCTTGGGCTATTCCTCTGAAGTTTTATCTCTGCATTTCTTTCCACAAAGATGCCAGAATTTTCTTGTGGGAAAAACACCCCCAAAAAGCAGACAAATCAGTCTCACATTCAGAGGTGGCTAAGTGAATCTTCCCCTCTTCTTTTTTGTAGGCTGATGTCTGAAATTCTTTTAATTTGAGTGAAACACATTTCATCCCATAATTATAGAAAGAAGACTTGATCTTCACAAGACTACTTGAGACAAGGTGCTAATGATGTTGATTCCAGTCAAACTAAAACCCATCGATCAACAGGTATTAATGCTAGTTATTGGGTCTGTCTTTAGAGAGAGGAAGGAAAGAGGTAGCAGGAGCAAGGCCCTGATCAGCTGAAAGGACAGAAAGGGTGACCTTTGGAAGAAAAGTTATGGAGTAGAAGTTTTCTTACACTGCAATTTTGTTCCAGAGATTTCCAGTTTACAGCTAGAAGCTGGCAACAGAAGCTGGATTAGCCTTGAAACTTAGTTCAGGAAGATATATGGGTTTTTTAAGCTAATTTTGTTTTGTTTTTGTTTGGTCAAGCTCCTTCAGTACCGTAAATTTATTAGCAATGATTTATGAGCTACTTTTCCTTTGATGGTATTTCTTTTTCACAGGCTTGTTTCACTTCTTACAGAAATTTTTTTAAAAAAGAATACCCAGCAGATTGGTAACTTAGACAGGAGATTCCAATCCTCATCATTTGCTTAAACTCTCTTTGCAACATATTCTTTAATTATCCAGACCAATCAGTCAGTCCATCAGTAAGACAAACATCCAGATGTTCCAGCAGTTGGACAGCCAGTTAGACAGCTCATCTGTCAGTCAAATAGGCAGATAGTCAGATGGTCAGTCAATCAAACATTCAGGCATATGCTTATACTATATAATTCAAGGTGTTTCTATAGTTTGAATCTGTTTTCCCTTTGAGAATTTTATTGGAGAGTTTTCAGCATAAGTTTAAGTTTAGAACCCAAATGAGAGGATCATGGAGTTAATCTTCAGTCAGTTGCAAACCAGATTTCAAGATCCTCCAACAAGTTTTTCACAGCCTTTGGACCTTGAGTCAATTACAGTTCAATGAAGAACACATTGATTTTGTCATCTTAAAACCCAGTGCTGAGTCAGTCACACAATAGGAGTTTAGGTCAGTCAAAGAAATAGTAGCTGTTCCAACAGGAAATTCTTAGAACTTCAGTAGATTAGCACAACAGAAGTTTCCTTCTTCCTGGGTTGGTGGGTCAGAGAGGCAGACTGACAAGTTTTACATTCTGCCAGCCAAGGCAGTTGTCCTAGGCTGCTATCTCAGAAAGGAGAAGATCTCAGGGGAAGCTTTTAAAGGTCAGGCCTGGAAGTAGTTCACATTCTTCTGCCACATTCCATTGATCAGGACTCAGTCACGTGTCCATATGCAAACCACAAGGGAGCTGGTAAACCAGTCTCTCTGTGACCCAGGAGAAATGGGAAGCAGATTGACTCGAAGTAGCCTCTGTCACACTGCTCAGTGATTACTGAATGGATGTTTCCAAGATCCAGGCAACCATTCACTGAGACTTGTGTTCATGGTTAAGTCTTCAGTTCTAAAAATATGTCTAGTTCTAAAAACATGCCTATAGGGGTTTTTGTTGGCTACTTCTTTACTTTTTTTTTTTTAAGGACTTGATGAATAAGGACTCGTGTAGTGATAGCAAACATTACCTTTCCTCGGATGAATTCTTAGCAAGAATAGTTGAAAAACTACTTGAAGACACTGTACAATAAACACATAATACCAATACCATAGCATCATTTGAATGAAAAGGTGGTTCTTTATCTCCCTGTGAATTATACAGTATATGCTTGAAAGCATGTGTAGTGAGTGACTGCCTGGTACTATGTAATGACTCAGTAGCTGTCTCCCTGTATCCCACAGAAAGAATTAAAATTGCAATTATCAATTCAAATTATTCACATGTAAACAATGACCTATGAACAGAGTTACTCACTAGACTATTATTTGGAATAGTATAAGATTAGAAACAACCTAAGTGTCCCTGATATAAATGATCCTAAGCCAATTTAATTCCTCAGTAAATGTCAATTTCTTTTTAAGAACTGAGTCACCTATTGCTGTTACAGGATAATGGGGCTAATATGTCTACTTACCTCACAATTTCTCTTCCAGGTATTATATTTTAGTGAAAGCAATTCTCAAGTCAAAGTCCACCAAGAATATAAGCATGCACAAGCAAGCAGAGGCAAAATGCAGACATAAAACAAAATGTCCCACAGCTGGAGATGTCTACTCTCTGCCTTAGGTATTGAAACTAACAGACATCAAGATATTCAGAGAGAATATTTGGTAATCTTTCTGGTGTGGCCCGGTAACCTGGTACTCTATGAAGTGATGATACAGAACCAGTTGGGTCACTCTCCAATTTTGTGAGATACAACAGTGCCATAGATTGTTTGCTTGAGAGATGCCTTCAATTTGTTTCTCAAGGTCCACAAACTGCATATAATTTTCCTAACATACTAGCCATTGTGGACTCTCTTCACTTAATTTTTTATGCTAATTTACAAACCCTTTGATATATATTTCAATAATGATGTTTGTAGTGCTAAGTAATCACCTTCAAAGTGCTGATTATTAGTCAGCCACTTCAAATGATGACTAATTTCTAAGACAGATCAGATTTCCCTCAAACATATATCACAGAATGTGTTATAAATTATTTCAAAGGAAATCATCATAAGTATTGTACATGGGGCCATTTACAGCGAACTAGTTGGATAAATTATGATATATCTATTGTTGAATGTAGGCCTACTTTTTTGACGGTATAGAAACTGAAGACTATGCCACCAACTTTTGAGAATAGAACCAATTAAATGTGAGATTGGAGGGAACATTCTCAAACCCATCTCCCTGAGGATGGGGCTTTAGGTTGTATTTACAGGGTTTAAGAGCAAGTGTAGAGGAAAATGCAAGTTGCAAGAGTCTGATTGGTAGTTTCTGTTAAATCATGGTATAACCTGAATTGAAATCCACAGCTGCAGCATACTAGAGAACAGTTTGCTTCTGAATGTTGTCCATTTAACCATGAGTCAAGCATCTTAGTTCCATCTCCCATTGCTATTTTTGGTCCTCAAAATGAGATGTCATCTTGAGGGCAGTAAATATTCTTCTTGGACTGTGTTCTGAAACAGTTTAAGTTTTTTCCATTTTTTCATTTAGGTATGGGTATTTTGCAAGCCATTATTGTAAGCCCACTTTTCAATTCTTACAAAATAAGCAGAAGCAAGAAAAGACCATCACAGTTTCAGACCCATAAAACAAAAAGTTGTGCAGCTGTTGGAAAGAATGAGGATATGCATATGAACATCTATGGAAATATGGAATGTCCCTTGAGGTTATTCAATCATGCATCACTTAACAATTAGACACATTCTGAGAAATACATTCTTAAGCAATTTTTATCTTCCTAGAGTATACTTACACAAACCTAGATGTTATATATATATAGCCTACTACACACTTAGGACATATGGGATAGCTTACCGGGACATTGGGGCCATCATCACACATATGGTAGGTTCTGTTGGCTGCTAGACGTAAATACGAGAAATGAACTGATGAGAAGAGATGGCTTAGCCACAGCTGGGGGTTAAATGGAAGTATGAACTATGAGATAACTTTATTAATAAAAGAAAGGGGTATTTATAGGGACACAGGGTAAGGGACTGGTGAATTCCAAAGAAGACAAACAAACCTGAGAGATAATTAACATTTTATAGCAAAGAGTAATTGAGGAAGGGATAGAGCAGGTGGGTGGTCCCTAACTTAGATAAGGAAATTTAATGGGCTGGGCGCTAGTGTTTTTAGGAGGTTATTTTTGTAATTTAGTTTTTAAGTTTTTTTAGGGATGGTTAATGAGAAAGGTTTTTTTTATTTTGTTTGGGATGACTCTTTTGGTTCATTGGTGACCAAAACATCACTAAGAGATGCATGCCTATATAGTTATATAAAACCAGATTGGTGACTATGGTATGCTTTCACTGGAGTAAAAAAAAAAAAAAAAAAGAATTTATGTATTCTGGAAAATCCACTCAACACGAATATCTCTGGAAAATCCACTGAACATGAATTCATTTTACTTATGTAGGGGAATAGGCAAAATGGGGATATTGGGAAGGAAGAGAAATATTTCACTACTTGCTTTTTGTGCCACATCAAAAATAAGTTAATAGAAAAACTTAAAATATTAATAGTTTTATATATATGTAGTATGACACTCAACAAATATTCACATATTTACTCATTTAATTACTGAAGAATAAAACCACAGACACCCTAATGCCTGATTTCTGACCCCCCCTTTTGAAGCTGTTCCCAGAGTGTGCAGCCCCTCTCTTCTGTGACTGCACAGACTTTGGCTTCACCATCACATATTCCCACCTCCTAGGTCTCCCACCCTAGTGCTTGGTCACACAAGCCTGTGTGACCTCAGCAACTGTGACCCTTCCTCACTGACATCTTGAACAAAGTGCCCCCCCCCAAAAAAAGAATAATGATAGGTTAGAGTTTTATGAAGGGCATAATACAGTATACACAGTTGTTGATATATAAATCTATATATCTGAGAACTATATAATGTTATAAATCAACTTTTAAAAAATGAAGATTTGCAATTCCTTTTCTGCACAGTGTAAGGTGAATTCCTGAGAGGCCCAGAGCATAATATTCTCAACAAAAGTAAAAAGAAATAATAAGATTTTTTCCCCCTAAAACCCTATTTACTTATTTTGTTGCTATTGTTCTTAAATTAATTTCAAGAGAAAACTGGTGAACTTTTGTCCTCCAGGAAGTTCCCTTTCTTGTGTCTCCTCCCAACTTTCTCTCAACTTCTTTTATTCCCTCCCAATCAAAATATCAGGAACAACACCCCCTGCTAACAGCTATTTTGCAGTCAGGCTTAAATGGGTCAAAACTCCAATCCTTAGTGAAACAAGAGACTATTTGTTTGGCTTCTATGTGGGAATGTACAAACCCTTGCAGAAATGCTGGTTTTCATATGCTAATGTGTTATAGGGAAGCCTTCCTGCAGGGCTGCAGACCACTTACCAGCACTGATAGCCTGACTCTGCTGGAGGTTGTGCATGGGCTGGGGTGGTGAAGCTGGTGCTCCTCACTTCTCCTTCCTGGACAACTGATGTGGGAAGCTGGCAGCTCACAAGCTGTGTTGGCGCATGCACAGCTTTCCTGTGATGCATAGGATATTTTCAGAAACTTTTCACCAAACTGGTATCTTAAAAATACGGAGATTTCACAAAATTCTGGATCCAATATCTCTTATTTGTATGTTGACCAGCAAAGATCTGAATGCCTCCAAAACAAGGGAGTTTGTGATCTGCCATGAACCAAGAACAATGACCCAGGTGTTTCAGAAGACACTGTAATGATAATAGATGTCACAAGACCCACAAAGTCTCAACTGACCTTTAATTTTCCATATCAAGCTGACAGTTAATAGAAGAAGCAGACTCTGGGCATACTGAGAAAAACCTAGTTGACCCTCCTGAGAAGATTCGTTCCACAAGTGTAATATACAGAAAGTCCAGATTGATTGATTGATTGATTGATTACAATTCCACTTTCAGGAAACTGAAATTTGATTAGGTATCAAGTCTCGTTTGGGTAAGACATGAATAACTCCATTTTAGACATGGTTTTTCCTAAACACTGAGTAAAAGTTTTTAAAAAAAACCTAAGAGGCAGAGAAGGAAGAGAGGGTGGTGAATGAGGGTCATATTAGGGACTTACAGGTTCAGAAAAATAAGCTTCTGGGCAGAAGTATGAGGAAATAGACCCAAAACTCTAAGTGGGCATAGGATCATCCCTGACCGGGATGTGTAGGCTCTCTACAAGGTTGTCTTCACTGACTTGTTCTCTAGTTTGAGATTTTTCAAGCCTCTTTGAGTTTCCTCCTTTAGTGGCTAACTTTCTTTCTTCCCCCACAAACAATGTTTCCTGGCACAAGTAGGTCAACTCTGTTCCCATTAACACAAGAGTGACTTATGAGCAGACAATGAATATTTACAGAGACTCCACTACGAGGTGAGCATCAGGAATAGCATGTATGTTTATTCATTGCAAGGAATTCGTTGATTCCTGAATCAAGGAATCAGCTACATAAAGCTGTTCTAGCTTCTACTTGTGCCCATTAAATAAAAAATCATTTGTGACTATTTTGCTTATGTGTGTACACATTTATAGTCATATATATGGTGTGTATAAACAAATTCAACTTATAAATATTCTCATAGTCACTATATTTACAAATTCAGTATTTACAGATGTCTAAACCTTATGAGGCAAGAATTAGTAAGATTTTCCTCATTCTACAAGTGAGAAAATTAAAGCTCAGAGGAGTTAGGTGGACTGGACGAAAGTTGCACAACTTATTACACAAACAACTGAGCTTTCAAACCTCCTGCATGTCATTGTATTATTTTTCATATTAGTTTAGAGGACTCTCAAAAGACTGCTTGCTTCTCTATTCTCCCATGCCAGGGAGTACCTTAAAACTCAGGAAAAGTTAAACATGCCAATGTCTTGTTACCAACCTCTGATTTAGTTTATGTAAGTAGAAAATGCATAAAATTGTAAAAATATATATACATAAAATAAAATTACCCCTTATTTAATTAATCAATGACAGTCACTGTTAATAGTGTATATATTTTATAAACACACTCACTTGGGAAGTTTAATACTCTTGGTATCAAGATATGGTTATGTGAAAAGGACAACTGTAATAGAATCTCACTGAAGAACAGCAACAAATATCAATAAACAGAAATATTATCATGTTGATCCTATAGTTTATAAATAAGATCACACACTGACTTGATTTATTTCAGAAATTTAGATTTGATTTGACATTATATAATTCAGTGTTGTGTGGCTCCAAGTTAAAGATCTTTAAAAAAGAAGAAAGTGTGGTCTCACTATACATACAAAAAGCATTTAAAATTAATATTCATCCATGAACAAAACATTAAGTGGGAAGAGAAACTTGCATAATCTATTACAGTCTATCAGAAATATTACATGCAACAGTGATACCTTAAATTACTCTTTTTTTCAATCAAAAACTAAGACAAGAATGACTGCTCTCTTTATTATTTCGTGGAGGTTCTATCCACACAGCAGGAAAAGAAAAAAATATAAGCTCATACTAATTGGAAAGGAATAAACAAAATGGTCACTATTTACATAGACATAGCATTATCTACATAGAGAACTCAAAAGAATCTACAGAAAACCATATTACCATTAACTAGAGAATTCAATAGAGCTTCAGGATATATCTTTAACATATGAATGACAATGGCATTTTTATACATCAACAACAAATCATTAAAATATCTAATTTCAAAAATAACACTAAAAGACTTTAGTCTTTTAGAATAGTCTTTTAGTCTTTAGAATAACACTAAAGACTTTAACAGGCATCTCACCAAAGAAGATACAGAGATAACAACAACACACACAAAGAGGTTCTCCACATCACATCACCAGGAAAATTTAAACTAAAACAGTTGAAATGATAGTGTATAGCATAACTTGCATACAATTATTAGAATGGCAAAAATCCTAAATATTGACAATATAAAATGATAGTAAGGATGTGAAGCAACAGGAACTCTTATTCATTACTGCTAGTATTGCAAAATGGTATAACATTTTGTAGACAAAAATACTCTCACCAGACAATCCAGAAATCATGCTCCTAGGTATTTCCTCCAAAAGAGTAGAAAGAAATAGCCACACAAAAATATGCACACAAATGTTTGTAGCATAATTGTCAAAACTTGAAGCAACCAAAATTCTTTTCACTAGATCAGTACCTAAATAAACTGTGGCACATCCAGACAATGAAATCCTATTTAGTACAAAAAAAGAAACAATCAAGTCATGAAAAGATAGGGAGAAATATTAAATCTACATTACTAAATGAAAGAACCATCCTAAAAAAGCTACATGCTCTGTAATTCTAATTACATGACATTGTGAAAAGACAAGACTTGACACAGTGAATAAATCAGTGGTTGCCAGGGATTGGAGCAGAGAGAAATGAATAGCAGAGCACCAGGATTTAGAAGAGAGCAAAACTGTCCTGTACAATACTAGGATAGCAGATATGTGTCATTATACATTTGTCTAAATCCATACAAGGAGTAAAATATAGCTAATTCTAACATAATCTATGGACACTGGATGCATCAATGTAGGTAACTGGATTGTAACAGATGTGCCATCACAATAGGATATTGATGGGGATGTCTCTCTACATGTGGGGAGGCAGGGCCTCATGGAAAAATTCTATCTTCTTAATTTTTTACTTGAACCTAAAATTACTCTAAAAATAGATTTGTTTAAAAAAAATAGACCAGTCACAACTATAGAGCCCCATTAAGGTTTTCCTTGAAGACTTTCTATAAGATTCCCTATAGAGATTTAATATCCTGGGAGACAGAATGCATCATATGATCAAAAGTAAAAACGATCCTTTCCCAACCGACATCACAGAAATAACCAATTATTTCTATGTTCAGAACAAAAGTTACTTTTGTTTTTACTTTATTCCATCAAATTTGCGAGACTATTGATACATGGAGAGTACATAGTATATTGAACTCAAGTTCTGCCTTGAAAGAACCTTAAGATTTTGAAACCTTAGCAGGAATGATAGAAGTTGGGAAAATTGTCATTTCAAAGCTGCAGATGTGCTCACTTCCGACAGCACATATACTCAAAGCTGCAGGTTTCTGAATGGTAGGGGGTCTTCCATTTTGTGGAAGTCAGCACAGATGGACCAGATAGCCATGAAAATGTCAAGCAGAGGCCAAAAAGTGACTCCACAGAATCAAGGGCTTGTGATTTTGCAGCTGGCACATTCTGTGGGCACTTTTCTCCAGGCCTTCTACCTGTCCCTCGAAGATGGTGCCATACCTCAGCCTTGCTTGCCTCTGAAAAGTTATGTTTGAACTGATACTCACAGGAAATCAGAAGCTTGAGAACCTAAAGATTACAGCAAGGACAAGAAGGACCTGAAGGGAGGTCTACCGAGAGAATCTTGGGTGAGTTTGGTAAAACACAACCTGGACTGAGGGTCAAATTATCCACCTGTGGTTTTACTTGGCCTAAATTCAGATTCAAGAAATATTTAAAATTAGAACTGTACTTTCTTTGTCATACAGAGGGAGAGGTACAGTGGAATGGCCTCCCACCCCTGTATTCCTTGTCTCTTGTTTTTCTTTTCTAGAATGTGGCATTATTCTTTTCTGATATGATTATGGGAGCCACAACTTTGTGGCTTTGGGTTAGATTGTTCCCACCAGAACACATGGACAGTTTTACATTGTCAATGATCCTGGGGAAAGAGGAGCCTAAAGGGAGGAGATAAAGACTTGAAACCCTGACATTAAAGGGGAGAGAAAAAAAAATTGTCTTTGGGTTTTTATTTTCTTGTTCATGGAATCTGAAGACATATTTCTGGAATCTTTCAACCAGGAGAGAAAAAAGTCCTGTGTCATAATGAGACAACCTAGGGACAAACTTGAGAATCAGACACTCAAGAATCAGACCCCCACGTGTAAATCAGGCTTGAATATTTAATGATTTTTTTCCTCATAAAATATTTTTTTAATTTTATTTATATATAAATTTCACAAGATTGTAATCTCAGGGATTTGACACCCCCCCCCACCCTCCCCTCCCTTCCCCCTCTTTCCCTCCTGCTCAAAGTTGTGTGCTTCAGTTTGGTGCTTAGCTTGTTTTGACTTTTCCTCAAGGCTTTTGTTTATTTTTTTCACTATATCCCACATATTAGTGAAACCATTTGGTTTCTGTCTTTTTCTTTATGGCTTGTTTCTGCTAATATGATTTCTTCTAAGTATATCCTTGTTGTTATAAAATCATCAAATTTGTCGTTTTTAATTGATGAGTAATATTCCATTGTGTATTTATACCACATTTTTTTCATCCAGTCATCCATTTTGGAGCATTTAGGTTGTTTCCATGACCTTGCAATTATAAATTGTGCTGCAGTAAACATCCAAGCACAGGTGTCCCTTTGTACCCACATCGAGGTCTCTTTTGGGTAGATTCCCAAGAGAGCAATTGCTGGGTCAAATGGTAGATCCATTTTCATTAACTTGAGGGTCCTCCACACCGCTTTCCACAGTGGTTGGACTAGTTTACATTGCCACCAGCAGTGTAGTAGTGTTCCTTTCTCTCTACATCCTCACCAGCAATTCTTGTTGCCCGTTCTTTGGATGTGGGCCATTCTTACTGGTGTAAGGTGGTATCTCATTGTGGTTTGATTTGCATTTCCCTTATTACTAACGATGTTGAGCAATTTTTCATGTGCCTGTTGGCCATTTGTATTTCCTCTTTGGAGAGGTGTCTTTTTAGCTCTTCTCCCCATTTTTTGACTGGGTTTTTTGTTTTGCTTTTGTTTAGTTGTGTGAGTTCCTTGTAGATCTTCGTTATTAAACCCTTGTCACTCATGTGGAGGGCAAAGATTTTTTTGGTTGGGCATCTTTTAGTTTTTTCTGTTGTCTCTTTTGCTGTACAGAAAATTTTTAGTTTGATGTAGTCCCATCTGTTTGTTTTCCTTCATTTTTTTGGTCATCTATAGATGTTTCCAGAAAGGGATTTCTGAGCTGTAGTTCATGGAGAGTTTTGCCCAAGTTTTCCTCTATGTATGCTATGGTTTCAGGTCTGACCTCTAAGTTTCTTATCCATTTTGAGTTGATTTTTATGCATGGAGTAAGGGAGTTTTCTTGGTCCATTTTTTTGCATGTCTTAGTCCAATTTTCCCAGCACCATTTATCGAAGAGGCTATCTTTGTTCCAAGGTAGCTTTTTCACACCTTTGTCGAAAATTAGTTGACTATATGGCCATACCACCCTGAACATGCTTGATTTTGTCTGATCTCGGAAGCTAAGCAGGGTCGGGCCTGGTTAGTACTTGGATGAGAGAACTTTTAATGATTTTATTAAAGGTTTGAATAGAGAGAGGAAACTTCCTATTGCAGTGGCTCTCCAAGTACACTTCCCAGATGAATAATATCAACATTAGGGATCTAGATAGGTATGCAAATTCTGGGATCTCACCCCACACCTAGACCAAACCCAGCTCTGCAGGTGGGGCTCGGTGAGCTATGGTTTAATAAACCCTCCCATGTGTACCATATAAGTAACAATCAGTCATCAGTAAAATCTTATTTGCAAATTAAGATTTGGTGGTTATTGTAGATTATTTGGTGGTTGTTTGTGGCTGTGGCTACTGTCAACAAGTTCACAAAGGGCAGATGGATAATGAGAGTCCCAGAGCCCTCGGTGGATTTTATAGGCTTTCTTGCTCTCTTAGGGAACCAGGCACACAGACATATTAGGCAAGGAGGCTGGGATAATTGTCTGGCAGGTTGGCAGGGGAGGCAGTGCAGGATGCCTGGGAGACAGGAAAGCAACCCAGCCCCCCTTTCTCTCTAGCCTCTTCTGTAATCCCACCTCTGGTTGTGTTTTGGTGGTGCTGCTGCTGATGTCCCCATGCCCACAAGCCACCAAGCACCCTCTGCATTAACTCAATCAAGGCCATAAGTGGTAGCCACAGAGGCTACCATTTACCCTACCTGCCCTTGTATAAGGTGAAAGAGTTACTCAGGCTTTTCCCCTCATTAGTGTTTACGGCCAACACCTGTGGTATTGTACCCTCCCCATAATCGTGTATGGGCCTGGGCCCAGTGAATGTGAGCATGTGTGAGTGGACTCACCTGGACCTAGAAGGCGGTAATAAATGGATGGTGTCACCCTGGGGAAGGGAGGAAGGAGAGAGGAGAAACTGGAGTGGTTATCATTAAAAATCCAAAGAGCAATCCAAGGTTTCTAACATTCTGTCTGCTAAACCATAGTGAACCTATGAGAATTAGGTTGGTTACCCAAAAGTTTGTTACCTGAATAACTGATATTTCCTACAATTATGACCTTACCTGAAATTATGAACTTCAACCTAAATCTAATTACTTAAATTAATTACCTAAATCTTAAAACTGTGCCATTACCTAAAGTTATTATGTTACCTAACATGCTGACCTACTACTATTTAGGTATATTACCTAAATATTACCTAAACTATGACTGACGAGTCTGCAGTATTTGTCAGTGCTTATTTCAAATAGCCTGTCCCCTTTTTAAACCACAAGTCCCTGTTTGTTTCAAACATGTAGAGTTTGTTGGTTCTCCCTTGATAGACTGTGAGATGTATACCTTGTCCCCAATAATGACTAAGTCAGAGCTAGGGACAGTGTAGGAGTTTAATATTTATTTATGTATTGATCTACCATAATCTACATCCATTTCAAAAAAATGTACTCTTTTTATAGCTCAAGTTTCTATCTGTAAAAATCCATCTGCCACAAAGCACTTCTCATACTTTCCCCTTCAAATGGTTTCTTTCCCTCCTGACAGTACTTAAATCCAACATTGGAGTCTCCTTTGTTTTAATTATTAACTCTGACTAGATGCTCCGAGGGTTCTGGAGCAAGTGGGTAATTGAACACATATAATTTTCCTGATTATTTTCCTGACTCAACCCGGAACAAATAGAAACAAACAACAGAAGTCAAAGAAGGAGTGTTTGTTTTCTCAGTGAGATCACTGTGGATTCACACCTCTTTCCCATTTGCACTAATGAGAATTACATGAGTAATTCCCCCACAGTGAACACAACCCTAGAAGTCCTTTTAGTGCCTTTCTAAAGTGGTAGCAAGGATCTGAAGCTATTCTGGTGCATGGAAGTAAAACATGCCAACCACCATGTGTGTGTATGAGCCTTAAGTTCCTAGAGATGTGGGATTTTGCCTCATCCTATCATTGTATCCTCAACACTTAGCATAGAATCTGGCACATTGCAAGTGTTCAGGACATAATTTTTGTTAAAGGAAAGAATGAATGAATGAGTAAAATCAAAGTTTTCTTTTTAATTACTTTGCCAGAAGACGCGAAAGATGAGATTTTCATATAAAGACACGCATAAGTGATGCATAATCACCAAATTTTGGCCTATTCTATTTGAAACACACACTTTATTTAAGGGTTTCTGCCTGCACTGACATTATTAAACCTGAAAAATGTGTTTATCTTTAAGAAAAATAATAAATTCTGTCAAAGTCTTTGCTCACATCACAGCCCCAATAAAGGGGAAAACTCTGTTTTAGCGAATGATGAATCTATGGCTAGAAGACAAAGTGAAAGATATGAAAATTAATTCTTTAATCTTTATTCAGAAAATGCTAACAATTGAATTAAACAAATAAAATCAATGATAAACAAATATCTTAATCTGAAATTGTGTAATTCCACAATTCTTTCTAAGTAGTCAAGATGTTGACAGAATAATATGCTCTATACCCCCTTGTAGCAGGAAGATTTCAGGGTTTTACCCTAGAATATTTAAATATTTAACAACCTGACCCTTGACCCCACAGTGCTAAGTAGACCAAAGGATTAATTCTGTAGGGGGAAGCTCTAACAAAGGAAACTCAGGGGAAATGAGACAGTGTCTTTGTATATCGCCATCACCTTCCTTTCTGCTCCTGTGCAGAATTCTTTCCTGAGTAGCTAAGATATTTGAAGTGGAATGAAATAACATGCACAATTAACTTGCTAAAAATCGTCTTACTGTGCCTTAACGATTTGGTTGAAATACAAGTTTATATTTTGAAATGCAAATTAGTCATAGAGTAATTTATACATTAGCATTAATTTCCATGTCATGCATTTTCCTGAATTCTTTGCACTTAGAATAACAGAAAAGTAAGCAACTCAGTTTTCTCAACACTCCTTATCTTGTTCCCTATGTACTGTGTGAATAATTACTTTATTGCAGTTTAACAGGAACAGCAGAAACAACATTTGTCAATGGAAATTTTTTTCATGCTTACAGTTGTATAGTTAGATTACAGCACAATATTTTTCATCATCCTCTTTTGATTAGGATTATAAATTGCAGAAACAGAAATCAACTCTGATTGATTTGAAACAGAAGTTAAATTTCATATAAGGATATGGAGCAATTTATGTAATCACCAAAAGAGGACAACAATATAACTCACAAACAGCGTAGTCAGTGACAATCCCCTAGATCAGGTCAAGGAACTGATGACATGGCTATTGCCCAAATTTTCAAGTCCTAGAATCTGTAGACTATGCCTCCAGCCTGCTGGTTGGGGTCATAAAAACCACATGGCTTTCACTGACACCTCTACCCAGGAGCTCCAGCACAGTCACCAAAATGGGACACTTCCTGTTGACAAGCTTGAACCACTGCCTGTTCAGCAGCAGCAAAGAAGACTGAAAAAGACATCTTGGTGTTTGATATGAAAAATAAATTCTACCTTCTGTAAAGACTGATAAAGATAACAGTTTCCTAAAATTTCTTAAAGACGATAATCTCCAAAGTTTAGTTTTCTGTCATGGGATAGTCTCATTTTAGTAAGCTTTCTGATATTCTAAAAATCTGTGTACATATATCCAAGTTAAAATAAATGTCATGGAAGTTTTTACCTTCAAATAGCTAGCATTGGAAGGCAACTGTTATGAATTAGGAGAAGAAGGAGGGAAAAACATGACCCAAGTTTTCTAATACTTAGGAAACCTCAGTGGGAGTTGATGAGTTGGAGATTTGAGAATCTTTAGGGGAAAAAATATGCAAGTTAGATCCAGGGAAGATTACACTGTCTTTTCCTCAGGTCAGGATCCATTACCTAAACTGAAGTATCCACACTGTGGTTTGATTGTTGTACAATTTCCCACTGTGTTTTGTCTGGTTTACATTATGTTGTTTCAGCAACATCTGGAGGATACCAGACTTAAGAAATATCATGGATTATATGCTCCTAGTGTCTCCTGCAGCCAGATCTTAACATTTGGCATCAATAAGTTCAAAAAATTTGAAGCAAAGAGGTCTGAATCCACACCCGACCCCATCACTGCACCCTTGGGCCACTCTACAGGCAGGCAGAGGACATAAGCTTGGAATGACTTAGCAGGGAGGAGCAAGTTTCTTGGTTTCTACTTTTCCTTAAACATCTCCCTTATATAACAAGAAGTATTAGCCAAAAATGCAGGAGGGATAAGCAAATATCAGGACATTATTGCTGACCTAGGGAGAATCTTGGGATGTGCCACATGGAGTCATGTCAACCATGACAGAATCTCAGAATTTGATTAGATATTCTAAGTCACATAAACCAATAACCATGTGAGAATATCCTCTACAGCACATATGCCAGGTATTTGTCCTGATTTCTACTTGAAATATTCCCAGGGTTCAGAGATTACCAGACTCCCATGGCCTGCCAAGTCAGGCCCAGCCATTGTTGAACCATGCCCATTGTTTGGAAGTGCTGGTTGCTTGTAAAACTCATTTCCTATGGTGTCTCCCTTTTGACATGGTTCCTAAGAACCTCAAAAATGACAATCTTTCAATTACTTGAAAACACCTGCCTATGACTAGTCAACAGCAAACATCACGTTGTGTCAAGTCTGCCTCTCTACCACATCTACTCACAGTTCATTCCTCCCTGCTCTTATATCTATGACATCCTCTTCCTTAATACTGCTGGTATTCTGAGAGACCTGCCTTCACTCTTGGCTCCTCCAATCCATACTTAATATATTAGCCTAACTAATAGTTCTGATACAGACATATTCAAAAATAATAAATAAAAGCACAGAGAGTTTCATATTTCCTTCAAGATGAAACTCAGTTTTTAAATGCTGTTAGTCCTTTATTATCTATTCCTAGCTTCTGTCTCCAGGATCATCATTCACCATTCCTTCCCTTCACACTATACCTAGCACACACACTAAGTTCCCAAACCCATCTTGCTCTCCCAAGTGAACATGCCCTCTGCCTCTAATGCCCTTGCACCCCATCAACTGGGTCATTCCTACTCATCCTTTCAGATTCACCCCCTGCACACCCCTCACAAAGCTTAGTCAAGCACCCTCCTGTGGCACTCTGCTCTTAATCCATACTATAAATATTAATGTACTACATTAAAATCATCTACTCACTTGTCTGTCTCTATCACTAAAATACAACTCTGTGAAGAAGGGCATCTAATGCCTGGCTCACCACTCTCTCCCCAGAGTGCAGTTTCTGTCCCTTGTCTATTGCGGGAGCACCATTATTCTCTATTGAATGATGACCTATTTTCTTCAGTCTTCCTTCCTATGACTGTATCCACAGATCATCTATGATTCTTTCCACTTATATATTCCACCTAATGTTCCCGCTAAAATTTGACTCCCGAACTCAGCTTCGGTTCTGAGATCAACTGAAGGTTAAAAAGGAAAAAAAAAACCTAGGAAAGAAATGTAAAATCTTATATGACCTGTGTTACAGGTCTAACTATTTCTTTGTTTTTCTCACTTGGAGCACTCTGGACTTGGTTGGAATCCAGCATGTAGGCTCCTAATAGGTAGTCCTGCCAAACACCCCTCAGAGTTTTTGTTTCTCTGTGGGAGTTAATAACTTAGCCATATATGTTATAGCATATGCATTAAGCAGCACTTAATAGCTATTAATAAAATATTGATGCATTTGTTTATCTGGCCAAATATTTGAAAATAGCCTGAACCATTTCCAAGTGGTGACTTCATCTTGGCGTCCTGTGATGTTCAAGTCAAGGCTAAGCTGTGCTCTTTAGCATATACTTTGTGGGTTACTTCTTCAAATGTAAGCATAATGATCTTATTATTGAGTGATTGTCACAGACAGTGGGCCCAAAGAAACCTTCTCATCTTGGCAGTATTCAGGGAATTTACTCAATTTATTTAAAGGTTTCTTCCATTTTCAAGCTTTCAGTTTTAACACATTTCCTATATAATGCTCACAAGTCTGTGTACTACTTGATCATTCACTGCATTTTAATCTTAATGTTTCAAATTATTCTCTTCATTATTTGATTTTCTATTCGCCTTCATCATCAGCAACACTGAATTGCCTTTCCCACTAGTTGCCCACTTCATTTTTCCTCATTAGTGTTTCCTTTGTGGCCTCTTAGAGTTCTTGTACATGGTTCAACCATTTTTACACATCTTAAAACTTCTAACCTTTCAAAAAGGTAAATAAATGCTCCATAAAATTCTGAATTAAATAACAACATACATAGAAGTTGTTATATAAAATGCAGTGACTACAGAAGTACATTTTCATCATTTTTAACAATTACACATAAACAGATATAAGAGTTGTGTGATCTACCAACACCTCTGCATTAATTGGCAATGGAGCAGTAGGATCATATGAAAGTTATACCCAGTTTCATTTTGAAAAATAAAAATCTTACCTAAGCAAGTTATATTATTAGAGGATATATGGATAAAGAAAGAAAGATATTTTCTTTTATCCACTCTCTGGTTTGAAATGAGCATTATGATGAAGGCGATTTTCTCTTTTACTGAGCATATAGTGATGAGGAAGGATTTGGAAGCAGTCTTTTTGAAGTCTAGTACCAGCTGAACAATTAAGCCAACCATATAATTTTTAGCAAGTAGCTTCACCTCTCTGGGCCTATCTTCTAGCTTATGCAAAAAGCAAAAAGTTTTATAAGGTTTTTTTTTTACTTCCTAAAGCTTCTGATACTACATTTACATTTCTTCTACAAATACCAAATTGTATGTGTGATACATACTTTCATTACAACTAAGGGAAAAGATATGTGGACAGGGAGGGATATTGTGGGAGAGAATGCAGCAATGACTGAAGACAGAGAATCAAAACCATTAAAATTAATTGTTACAACCTGGTTTAGTCAGAGGCCAGATGAACAAGGCCCGTGAGCCAGAAACCCAGTAATGGAATGGATTCCCTTTGACAGAAGAATCGCAATGACAGGAAGAGACCATCTGGACACATAGACAGGGTGAAAACAGTTAACATTTATTGGGTAATTAACTGTTGTTCTTTTAAAATAGAGAATAACTGTGATGATTAAATAAATTAATACAAAGCACAAGAATAGTATTTAACACATTGTAAGTACTCAATAAATATTGGTTATTACTATTAACAACTGTACATATTTTACCATAGGTGGATTTCTAGAAATATCATACTTTTAGAATATCATAAAATATCATAAGATTCAAACATTGCCCACAAATATTTATTTCATGAAAAGTCAAATGTCCTGACCAACCAGAATTTGGAAATTTCTTTTACATTGGGTCTCTCTCAAGAAAAAAATGTGGAAAAGTAGTGAGAAGATGGTTCTAGAAAAACCTTTCTTCCTCCAGAGCTCAGGGTTTGCTGGGGGGAGGAGGTTGGGAGGGGCAAGTCTCTGGGCTTGTGGGCATAGGGCAAGTGGTCATAAGTTAGGCTATGGGGAGTCATGAGGGAACTGAGTAGCACAATCTACAATATTTTAAAAGGTAACATATACCAGAAACTTCCATGAACAATCCAGAAATGGGACCTAGCTCCCAAAATCTCACAGGAGGTAAGAGGGTGTTCCAAGGGTTATCATTCTTCCTGCCCAGCTTGCAGGTGTGTCCTACAGCTTCATTTGCCATGCTGCAAGCACTTGGAAGGAATGTGAAAAGAGCTAGAATGGCCCTGCTTGGGCCTCTGGAGTGACTGTTGTCAAAGACAGCAGTTTCCAAGTGAATGGTAGGGAAGCAGTAAGCTGGCAACTTTTCATGGAAGATGCAACAATA
Source organism: Uropsilus gracilis (assembly GCA_004024945.1). NCBI lineage: Eukaryota > Metazoa > Chordata > Mammalia > Eulipotyphla > Talpidae > Uropsilus > Uropsilus gracilis. The sequence continues at coordinate 30,201 of PVHY01001496.1, read as the reverse complement.
CAATTGTCCAGTTCTACATCCAAATGCCCTAAGAAAGCCTGGCTTCATTTTTTTAACTAAAATATGATTTAGTGAACAATTTTTTTAAAGAATGCAAATAATAATCTATTTTATTTACTAGCGTGAATCTTGGACTTTTATTTACTAGCATGAATCTGGACATGAATCTGGAGGTTGTATAATAGATATAGCTCTACTGTAGTAGCTTTACAAAATGTACTCAAAAAATTTAATATGCACCTATATGTTAGGTGCATATTAAATTTTTTGGGTACATTTTGTAAAGCTACTACAGTAGAGCTATATCAGCAATACAAGGAGGACCTACATTATCTTCTGCTACTGAAACAAGGAAACAAAACGAGGTTATATATGCGTTTGACTATTAAAACAAACAAACCTAACATCTCAGTGGCTCAATGGCTTAACACAATTGTGAAAGTTTCTTTCATCTTCATGGCTCAGTTTAAATGAGGTTCTCTAAGTGATGACTCAGGAATGCAGACTGCTTCCTTCCTGTGACTAAGATTTCATGGGGGAGGGGAATGAGTATGGGAATAGGCGCCCAATATTAACACCTCACTTGGGAATGGCATGTATCATTTTTGTTCACATACTTTTGGGAGAATTAGACATTATCTAGATACAAAGAAGAGGTGAGATATGTATTCACTGGCTAAGCAATCACTCAAAAGAACAGGAACACTTGGTTGTCAGCCACCTGTATCATAGCTGAACATGACTCTCTTATCACTTCTGCTCCATAAAAAGTGTATGGGAATTTCAAAATTACTCAAAAACCTACCAAAATAAGCAGATAATAGTCAACAAAAAAAGTGTGTTTGAGAGTCATTCCTTATAATGCAAAAACCTTAGTTTTATTTTTATTTTTATGAATACATGTATTTTCTTGGCTTTGAATTAATGTAACCCAACTAGAGAAGAGATTCTATTCCACTGAACTTAATCAAGGCCAGCAACTTTTTTATCTGGTTCTAAAATCTTATTCAGTGGTCAGAATTCCAAGTTTTCTATCCTCCAGTCTCCATCATGATCTTTTAATTTAATTTTTTTCTATTCCTCTAGTTTCACATTGCTTCATACTCATCTTTCCATGGGAAGAGAGACAAAGAGATGGTTGTTTTCCTGACAGCAACACAAGACTGGAGCAGAAAGTTTAGAAGCTGATTTGTAATCACCTCAGTGCTAACTAAGTCCTCCTAACTAGTCCCTCACTTGGTATCTTAGCTGCTGATGGTATGTAGCCTGATTTCCCATCTTCTCTCCTCATGCAAGGGGAAAAGGGAAACATGAATTTATATACATAACAGGCAATATGACATATGATTTACTGGGGGAATCCACATGACAATATAGTAAGAATACAATTCAAATGGCAGTTAAGATGAAGGGTGCTATGGGCCACAGAGACTACGTTGGCTGTTCAAAGACCAACATGCATGCAGCCACCTTAGGGGCACAGAACTTCCCTTCTTGAGGAGAGAAGTGTGTTTCTGAACACAGTCTCTGGTGGCAGGTGCCAACTCAGAAGAAGGCTTTGGTTGGTGTCACTAATATGTGGAATATAAAGTAACTAACTTAACAGTCAAATAAAAACAATCTGAAAAACTAACCTTTGCTAGATGACTGTGGAACTTAAACACCAAGGCCAGAAGTTGGAGAGAAGGAAAGAACAAAGAGGGAAGAAAGCAAAGTGGTCTATAGGTAGTCGAATATGGGTAAGTTGATAGAGGGAACACCATTGTGGTAATGCTTAATGGGGGCACCCCAATACTAGCTAACTTAAAAGTAAGTGAAGAAGGGGAGGAGGAGAGAGAGAGAGGATTCCCACAGAAATCCAGTTCCAGACTATCTCAGATTGGCCTATTTCAGTTCCTGTATCTATACTGCTTCAAAGTGTATTATGTGTCACTTGTTAGTTTTTGTAGACTTGGCCTCTGAGCACAATAGGCTGTGAGTGTCTGTTTATCAACATTCTCATAAATAACCTTTTTCATTTAAGTTGTTACCATAAATCACTTCATTTATGCTAGCATAGCATATGCTAGTTATGTTTCTACCCGTTTCTTGATCAGGCAGGATCATTTCAACATCAATACATATAAAACACAGGAAACATAACACTTGTCTTTGGAGAGGTGAACTTAATGTTGGAGAAAAAAGAGGTGTGAGGAGATTTTTATCTACATCATGCAATTTTGTTCCTTTAGAAGATTTACTAGATATGCATGTTACCTATTCATATTTATGACAAAATCATAAATATACATACCTTCAACCCAACACATCTGCCTCTAGGAAACTAAAGTTTGCACTTTCGCATGTGCAAAAATCATGTGAAAGCATATTATTATAGCATTGTATATATCAAAGCAAAAGACTAGAAATGATTTTAAAAACCATTAAAACATGTCTGGTGGAATAAGTTATGAACGCCTGCAGAATGAAATGCTATGTAAACCTATAAACAAGATCAAAGAAATTTATTAAATATTGAACAGGAATGATCTCTAAGATACACAGTAAAAAGGTAAGATGATAATGAATGCTACCACGAATGAATGCTACATGCTACCATGTGTACTTAAAAGAAAGGAAAATAGACTGTCTGAATAACATAACTCTTCATATGTGCAGAACACACTATGAGGTGAGAATACCAAAAATGAGGAGACTGGTCCTCTGTGTTCTTCATAGCCTATCAATTTCTGAGAAATTACTTCACAGATTGATTTGTTTGCCTGTTTATATTCTGTTTCCTCCACTAGAATATAGGTTAGAAAGGTAAGACTCAGTCTGATAAGTTCCCTTATGCATCCTCTTTTTCTAGAGTAATGACTGGCACATAACAGATACTCAATAAATTGTTGCTGAATTTTTTTTTTAAAGAAAACAGGCTTTTTCTCTAACCATGATGTAGTTCTTTAGGGAGATGGTAGAATTGTGATTACAAAACTTCAAAGGATATTCTAGTTTCAAGGGAGGAAAAAAGCCAAACAAGAAGTCATAAGAAACTGCTAATGGAATAAAAGGAATGTAAAATGTCAGCTTTCACCTATTGGTAATTGTTACAGCATATTCTGTCTCTGACTGAATGTTCCACAAACAAGCAATTAAGGCAATCTTCATCACAGGAGGTAGTTTGAAGAAGTCAAAGCCACAACATGTTTCAAACAGCTGGGGAACAGCAGAAAATACTGGAGGGAAAAAAAAAAACACAACATCCTGTGAGCTGGTGTTTTCATAGAATTTAAAAATAAATGTCAGGAGATGGAACTCAATCATTTATAAGGCTCCAAATTAGATTTTTGGGTTGCAGCAGTGGTTCAGAGGACACACTGGATATTTCTAGACGTCACTTTGGCAATGAATAGAGCAATTATGTGTGCGTATTTGTTATTTTGTAAAGGTAGAAGAGGTTCAAATTCACCAGTCATAACAGGAGAAAAATCTTTAACAAGATGTTTATATTTTGTCCGTTCTTAAATATATACTCAAAATTAAAAATATTCTCATTAAATTTTTCTCAACAGAACTTAAAATCTTTCTAATGTGTCATATATTTGAGTGTAGGGTTAACACAAACATATCCACTCACACCAATTTGGGCACTCACAGTCTCTTTACCTCTAATTCCAAATTAACCCTCAATATGCCTTAGCCCGCTTTTTTCCCTTATTTGAGGCCATGTAATATTTCACAGATTTCATGTCCTTCACAAAATGTCATCTGGTCTCAGTGACCTTCCTTATTTCAGATGTATTTATTTTAAATATCATCTTCTAGTCACTTTAAGGAAGATGATATTGACATGAAGTTATCATGGTATGGTGATTTTTAGCATCACAACTAATCTCAATAACTTAATTCCTTATGAGTCCATATATGCAGAATTTGTCATTATCTGGTCATGTGGCTTGGCCTCTTCTGAATATCTGAAGTCTGCTTAAAGTGAAAAGCCATGACTGACTCAGGGCACTTTAGTTCTGGTCATGGGTGTCCACTCAACTGACACAGAGTAGGCCAGCACTGGAGGAAGGAGTGCCTCTGGAGCAGCTGACAACTAGTAAAGCTCAATGATTTCCTCTCCTTTTTGAGATGACTTTGCGGTATGCTTTACTGACACCCTAAGCTTCTTGGGGACCTGAGCTCAGTTACACATCCTTACTGAGTTGTCAACCCTTTCTTGTCCCCTCATTCCCCTTCTGGTGTTTCCACAGATCAAATTTCAAATAAACTACCTGCAGCTGAGTCCTTGTCTTGGTGTCTGCTTTTGAGAGAATTCAAGAGAAAAGTTTAGAATATAGCTGAAATATTAAAAAGGGCCTTTTCAGAGGACTAGAAATGGGCATCTATTAAAATGTCCAGTACCACCAGCAGGCAGCCACCTTAGGGCTACCTGCAGACCCAGGCCCCTAGCCATCCGAGCTCCCTTGCCAGTGGGGAGCAAAGGAGGTCAAGGTTCCTGAGTAAGCCCCATGAGTCAGGTGAGCCCTGGAGGGGGGATAGGGTGGGGGTTATGTTGGCCCCACCCACCACTGGAAGACTGCTGCATAGGGCAGCCATCTGCAGCCCAGAGAAGAAGAGCCATGTTGCCCCCTGCTCCTAGCCCAAGGGGAGCATGGAAGGGCACAGGTTCAGATGGTAGGCAGGGTGGGGTGGGGTAGGGAAGGAGCCCCTTCCATTTCACTCTCACTCCAGCTAAACTTCAAGAGGAACAAGAACCTGTGCAACACAAACCCCATCATAGAACGGGTAAGGGATCATGCAAAAATCCTGCTCACGTCACCATGCACACTTATGTGCTCACAGGGCCAGGAAGACCTGGGACCTCATTTTGGAGATGCCTTCAAGGAGAGCAACACACCCTCCCCACACTATAAGAGAGGAGAGGATGACCAAAGATGGGAAATCAGCCCCACATCAAAACTGCAAACTGAGGCAGAGGAGATGATCTTCAAAAGCCATTCATATATGCTTGTATTCACAGAAAAATTTCTTCACTGACACTAGGTGGGGGCAAGACACCCTAAATCTGACTCCAAAGTCATAAAGTAAAGCAGCAAAGCAGCAGAGATGGGATTGGAGAAGACTGCCCACAGCAAGAAAACATGGACAGATCACAGATGAATACAGACTGGCCGCCCAACACAAACCTAAGACTGAAAACCTACCAGCAAGGCTCACCTGGTTCCAAAAACACAGTCCCTCACCCAGTGAAAGGACACTGCCACAGGAAAGAAAGAGACTAATGAACTTAACACAACTAGTAAACAACAAAGAGTGGGGTTTGAGAGAATGGAAGAGATACCAGAGGGAGGAGGGAGAGAAGGGGAGGTATCTCAAAAACCACTTACAGAGGTTGTGCTCTAAAGAACAAAATAATATTTAAAAAAATAAAATAAAATGTTCAGTAGTCAGAGATGTTAATTCTTGGGGATCATGTTTTTGCCTATATTTGCATAGAAGTAGTCCTTGAAATCCAACAGCATCCTCTGGAATTCAATAGTAATGCTCTCTTCAACAAGAAATTTTACCCCTTCAAAATGGAAATTTCAGTAATATTGAATACTGCAGTTTGACAGAATAAGATGTTGAAGAAAGTAGATAGAGGCTCTACTAGATAGATAGTAGATAGAGTGACTGAGTAAGAAATACTAGGGTTGGGAGCTAAGGATTTAATTTAAATGCTGAATTTCTGTTAACATCTATCTTCAAGACAAGTCCAAACACTTTGCTAGGCACTAAGTATAATTAAATGAAAGTTGCGATCCTTGCCATTAGAGGTTTTATATCTAAGAAACAGATATATAATAATTATTTTAAAGTAGACTTGGGATATCCACTTAATCCTCTAAATTCAAGATCATATTTTTTAGTCACTTTACTGCTATTATTTCACACCAAGGAACAGGAAGTTGACACAAATTTATCCTGGTGCTATGCTCTAGATGTTTGTGACTTCTCAAAATTCAAATTTTGAGATCTTGCTACCCACAGTGATGATGCTAAAAATGGGGTCTTGGGAGGTGTTTTGGTCATGAGGATGGGTCTTGTACCTTCGTAAACAAGACCCTACCCAGCTCCCTGGAAATGCCCCACAAGGAAATGAGAATCTGCTATTGGGAAGATAGCCCTCACTCAACTATGCTGGTACTCTGATTTTAGACTCACTGTGAGAAATACATTTTTTTGTTTGTAAGCTATCTGGATCTGGTATTTTTGACAGCTACCTGGACAGACTAAAGTATCTGATGTATAATCATGATTAAACTTTTTCAAACTCTTTTCAGATAGTAGCAACAATGACAAGAAAAGTCATGTTAATACTAACATTTTTGTAGCACCTAACAATTTTGTAGCACCTACTTTCTCTAGCAGGTAGATCTCTTTATGTGATTGATGTGATTACTAACATGGCTTCTCTCCCATGAAATGTATCTAATGTCACCAGCAGAATGTCCTTATAACTCAACTAAAATACTATGTCAAGGAAATGACAACTTTGTGAAATAACTTCTTGCAAATCTAATGGAAATTTTTTATCAATTCTGTGATTGATAAGAAACTGGATAGGAAAATGAATATAAGGAGCAATAAAAACAAACAAAATTCTAAGAGATCTTTCTTGGTCATCATATTATTCCTATTTGTTCATTAACTGAACAACTGACATTAATAATGCAAAACAAACAAATTTAATTTTTTTCTCACCATTTCCTTCTAAACTTGTTTCATCTACTCATTACTTAATGTTTATGTATGAAATGCTATACTTGTCCTACAGTATTTTAAGTTACTCTGAGAAAGTAATCAAATAGTTCACTGGGCATGAAAATCTTCAACCCAGTTTCATCATCTCACTACTCTCAGTGCAATCCAAGATAATTATCAAAACTGTGAACTTCTTTCCAATTAAATCTTCTCTCTATTCCCATCCAACTCAGGTCTGGATTTAGATGTATGGAAGTAGGGAGTAGATTCAGTCAGTTTTTTATTATATCTCAACACCACCTTCTCCCACTAGCAACAGAGAATGAAAGAATCCCAGTTGGATTCCTCCCCTGATCACTTGTAGAATCTTGAAACAGTCATTTTACTTATTTAGATCTAATTTATCTCATCTATAAAATGAGGGTAAAACATATTTTATGGATTTTAAAGTCTTTAAAATTACTGAGGGTCAAAAACATTTGCACAGCAAACTGGTCCAGCCACTATGGAAAACTCTGTGGAGGACCCTCAAACAATTGACCCAGCAATCCCACCACTAGGAATCTACCCAGAGGACATGAAAACATTAATTCAAAAGGAAACCTATACACGCATGTTCATTGCAGCTCTGTTTACAATTGCCAAGATTTGGAAGCAAACCAAATGCCCCCAAACAGATGATTGGCTTTAAAAAAATGTGGTACATATACACGATGGAATATTACGCATCAATCAAGGAGGACAAACACATGTCATTCACAGCAACCTGGAACTAGAAAGACTCATATTAGCAGAAATAAGCAAAAAGAAAAAAAGAAATACAGGATGGTCTCACTTATATGGTGGATATAGGGAAAAACAAACGAATAAGAAATAGAAACAACCAATGGGACTGAACAATGGAGCAAGAGAAGAGGAGGGGGAAGAAGGCAGGGGGTGGGGAGGAGAAGAGCACAAAAGATCAGGATGGTTAACAGGTGTTAGCGAAGTGGGAAAGCCCCAGGGTACACAATAATGTAATAATGTGATATAAATATAAATACACATCTATGTAAATTTTTTATTTAAATTAAATTTAAAAAGAACAACCATCACAGAGATAGTTAACATTCTCTGTAGATGTCTCTTCTATCCTATTTCCCATTATACATTCCCAGAAATAATAATTAGTACACTAGATTTGATGTTTGCCATTCCAGTCGTATTTGAAACTCTTAAATCACACATCGGTAAATAATATATTATTTTGCATAGTTATAATTTTGTAATTATGGTATTGTAATATGTATACCTATCTATGTAACTTGCTTTCTTCCCCAAAAAAAATTTCAAAAATTATTTTTAAAAAACGTTTGCACAGCAAACCAACAGATACAGGCATATATTTATTGGTAAGACAAAATTTTTCAAAACAAAACATAGGCTTGGTATGCATAGTGTATTTTGATAGTCCACACCATTTCAAAATGGCATTTGTGCAGTTGTGCCATATTAAATTGGCTTTTATTACCCACTAGTGGTTTCTGAAATTTGGAAAACACTTCAGAACAACATCTATAAATCCCTTTCCAGTTTCAATGTCTGGCAATTCTGTGAACAATAACTGATCATTTGAATTTTCCAGATTTGCTTTCAGGTGAATATCTAGAAGGTCTTCCAAATGATCAAGAATGGCCAAAGAAGGAACAGTATTCCTGAATGGGGTGTGCTTCCCATCTTTGCAGATATGTAAACAGAAATTCAATGACCAGTTAGTTAGATGTTGCAGAAATTTAAACATTAGATTTTGATCTATATAATCTTTGGGCTTTTTTTTTCCAGAATTATACAATCACTACAATTACAATTAAAAACTAAAAACTAATGTAGACAAATATTAAAATTAAGAAATTTAAATTAAAATTAAGAAAATTATTTTATCTTTACCGTTTCTAAATGTTTTTGGCAAATTGCAAAGGATTACCAACAGGTAACTGGAAAATCTAAGGAGTAAAAGTTTATTACTCAAATGCCAAGAGCTATTCCAGGTTTTGCCTATAATTTTCCCTGATTTTTCCTTCAAGAAAACCATATTGAAACTACTAAAGGTACTTACATCTTGAGAAGTTAAAATGCCTCTGGATTAGATCACATAATAAGAAAAATCACAAATTTTATGAAAATATCAACCTCTAAAATATGTTCACAATTAGCTCCTCCTGTTTGAGAGTTTTAGACATGCCTAGAAATATAAATACAACAGCTTGTTACAGTATTTTCTGTTGTACAATTAGAAGCCATGACTCAAGGTAGTAAAGCAACAAATGGATATATCTCTCCATCCCATGATAACAAAAAAATAGAAAATCAAGTAACTGATTTACACCTAAAAATGTTAACTCCTTACTTCAAGAAGGAAGATACAAAGGTCATTGTTGGGGAAAGACCTGCTTCAAAAAATAGTCAGGTTCATTTTCCCTTGATGCCCATGTTGTACTGAAAGGTCACCTAGGTACTGCCACTCCAGTTCCTAAGTCCTGTCACATGGGGGGAGAAGGTGAGAGATGAACACAATCAGATATGATCAAGACTTCAAAATGGTAGCTTCTATTTATTTTGGAAAACACCGGTGATGATTTTACAACTATCTTCAAATATAACTCTTGCATATTTGCTTCAAGTTGAACCAAATAAATTTCCAGCAGAGCTATTAAAATTATTTTGTTCCACAATTCGCTTAATTCCCAAATGCTTCCAGCTAAAATGTTTTGGAGTGATGGAAAGCAAATATATAGCAAGTCTGATAGATTTTAATATTTCTATCATCCCTTACCCCTCAGACACTTGTCTGAATGTATTCCAAAAGGAAAAGTTAAGTGGGGGCAGAAGCTTCAGAAAAAAAAAAAAAAAGCTACATGGACTGTTATCATCAGCCTCAATACTGTGGCTAACTGATACAGAAGAGACATGGTATATTATCTGTTGCTACATAATGCTTAATGGTTTAAAATTTAATGCTATAAAAGAATTATTTAGAACTTAAGTCGGGGGGGGGAGGTGACAAGGTGATTCTGCTGATCTGAGCTAGGTTTGCCTAATTTTAACTATACCCACTCACATGACACCAAGTTTTCCCTGCTCAGCAGTTGAATATGATTCAGTAGCCAAAGTGAAATCCCAAGATTTTTTTTGTAGCAATCAGATTTGGGGATTTAGAAGTGAAATCCCCAAGGCTGACTATTGTATAACCAGAACCTGACTCCATTTTCCTTTATGGCAACGGTAATGGCCTACATCAAATTTGTGTTCAAGTTTACCAAATTATATTTTTACATCATCTCATTTAATTACTCTAAAATAGACATGAAAAGGATTTTCATGTGAGATTTTGGTAGCGCCAAGGGTCAAGTGATCTGATTAGGCTCACACCACATTTATGTTTGTTTATTTGTTTTTCTTTTTTAAACTTTTTTAAAATTGTTATTGAAGTGCCATTGTTTTACATCCTCACTAATGTATTGACAGTATAGGATAGTCATCTTAGTTTTATCACTACTAAAGCACCCATAGTTCTCTACCATAGTCCATTGTGCTATACCCCACTCCCCGCCCCACACTTCTTACTCCCTTTCACCCTCTTCCATCTCAAAAGTCACAGACCTATAGTCAGCTTTTAAGGTTTGGGTTTAATGTCTGTCTTTATCTAACTCCTTGTTTGATTTCTCTATAGTCAAATTGTTAGTCATACCATCAGGTACTTTTCTTTCACCTTCTGCTTATTTCATTTAGCAAAATCCCTTTCAGTTCCACCCATGTTGCTGCAAATGACATGAGCTTGTCCTTTTTAATGCTGAATAGTATTCCATTGTGTTTATACACCATATCCTATTGATCCACTCATCTGTTGGGGGCACTAGGTTGTTTCCATATCTTTACTATTATAAACAGTGCTGCCATGAACATAGAAGGAGCACTCACATTTAAGTAATATCACAGATGGCTCTCAAATTATAACTATGCTTCCTTTATCTGAAATATATGTCCCTTTTTGTTTATTCAACAAATTGCTACCCATCTGTTCTTCGGCCTCACTGAAAAACTGTGATTTTTAAAAATGAAACACATAAATCAAGATCACTATGAATCTAAGCAAGAAGGAGGGGGAGGAGGAGGAGGAAGAAGAGGAGGAGGAGAAATAAATGACAATTATGACAAGAAGAAAAAGGGGTCATTAGTGGGGAGACAGGAAGTGCCTTTCTGAACACCTCAGAGCAAGGAAGGGATGACAATTGTCTAACAGATGGGAAGGGAAACACCAAAATATGCTACATATGGGAACAAGTATTTTGAGATCTTAAAATTCAGAAGGAAGCCAAAATACGAACTTTTTACAAAACTTTATGAGAGACTGTCAGTTGTTACCAAGTTCTGGAAGACCAGAAGTGGCAATTAGCCACTGATCACTGCTTTTTGAACAGGGTACACACCCTTGGGGGCCTGGCAATGGGGAAAACAATTCTACTCAGTCCTATTCCATGTTAAGCTCTGCTACCCAGAGAAATATGATGCTTTACAGTGGGGAAAATTAGATTTTCTAGTCCCATCAATTTTGCATGGCACTCATACAGGTCAACCAAGAAAGGCAATCAAAGGGAGACAGTGTTTTAGGGAGTGGGAGTGGGACTGACAAGGAAATAGGGATGGCATGAATAGGAGGGAGAAAACACTTAAAAGAATGGCTGCAGGGGGTGAGGGAATTTACAGGAGAGTGGCAGGTCAGGGTGCCAAGTATAGGGAAAAGAATGAAGTTCCTGAGGAAAAGCAGGAGGAAGTGACATGTGGCCTGGGTTTCTGAAAGAGGTATTCCTGAAAGTGTGGCCCGCCCCTCCATTAACTCAAGGAAAAAAACACAGGTTCAGAGAAATAAAAGTGAAACAGGGTATAAGGAAGACTTTCTGACTTTAACACATACAGGCCTGCTTCTCTCTCCAGAGCAGGTGACTAGCAGTTCCTTTGCAATTACATTTAGCTTTAACTGGATACACCTACCTGCCTGCTTCTCTCTACAAGCAGGCTACATACTGTTCATTAGTATTTTTACTGATTACCTTTACCATTGATATGCAAAAGCCAGCCAGCTGCTCTCTGCTTTCAGCTCCAAAAACTGCAGAAAAGAAAAACTTAGAAACACAGTTTAAACTCTTGTGGGTTCTTTCCACCATCCCCAGCCTTCTCAACCAAAATACCAAGTCAAAGCAAGACTATCAGTCTTGTTTATTTCTAACAAAGTGGTTCCCTAATTATCCTAATAACTACAAAAGAAACATGTTAAGGAAAACACCGATTACTTTAACATTGTCCAAAACCTTTCTCAGCATTGTCCAAAGTCCTTTCCCAGATTGCCCAAAAATCCTCAGTCTCTCAGTCCTGATCATCTCGCCGATGTCAGCCAGTCAGATTTCCTCTCCATGTATTTGAAGACATCTTTCTTTGGGGCGCTCCTTTGGTGTGCTCCTCCTTGTCTTCCACGCTGTCTTCTTGTCGTCTCCAGGTAGCAGGAACTTCATGATAACGAACCTAGCCAAGTTACTTTCTTTTCAGGCCTAACTTTTGCACGGCCCCTTGCAGACACAAGTCAAACTCAGCAAAACAAACTCCAACATGGAGTTCAAATCTGCAAAATCCTTAACTGCATTTAGCACACATGCTGCCAGTCTGGGTCAGCCAAAGGCTGCAAGCCCCCCAGGCCTTTGGCCACATGGCCAAGTCCACATAGCTCACATCTTTACTCTACAAGATGGCTGATTCCCATCTCTCCTCCATTGAATCTCTCTATCCGATCTCCATATTGGAATCTCTCTCTTTGTTTCCACATCCTTTATATACTCTGATTTCCCACCTTCCAGGAACCACACCTGGACCATTTCACTTCTTCCTCCCCTCTACATCTCCCCAAGGGAAATTCCAACTAAGTTCCTTCTCACATTTTAGCATACCTGTCCTTGAAATCTGCAATCTTAAACAGGAGACACTGGGGTGGGGTAGCACCCTCTATCAAAAGGATCTGCTAGAATCCGAGTTAATGGCAAATTCACTAGAGTTGGTATCTTCCCATGGGCCTAAAAGCTAGCCAAAAGGGGTGAGTGAGTCTTGATAAGACTAAGTTCGTCAGAGACTGTTCTCTGGGCCTGTGTAGATACTGCCTACAGCAGTCCTTCCAGGGACATAAGACTTTTCTCCATTTGACAGGATGCAGCTGGATTTCAGAGAGCTGAAGTGCTTGTCTAAGGTGGTAAAGATAAGAAATCAAAGTTCTAGAATTAAATTCAGATTGATCCCCAAACCAACACCATGGACCAGTCTCATGTTGCCTCTTCATACACCATGAAGAGATTGCTATTCCAATAACAAAAGGAAATATCAAAACCAAATAAAGATCAAGGTAAACATAATAGTTTTCCTTCTTTACCACTACTTCTCGACACCATAGGGCTTTTTTTTTTTTCTTTTTTTTTTTATGAAAAAGGGGGAGGACACAGAAATAAATAACCAGAAATTTAGGACAAGGAACAATGGAAACAACTAAAGTCTTTATAAAATTCCTCAGAGTTTCCAAAGTAGATAGCTGGGATTTCTCCTGAATTTCATAAAAAATCATTAGTTAAGGTCTTGATCAAGAAATCATTTTGATTAATCAATTGTTTTTGCTAACAGGGAAAGAAGGGAATAAGAAAAAGGAGTTTTCAATTTTACCAAAAGTTCTAAAAAAATAAATTGTAAGCATACCAGCAGGCTCATTAATCTTTACAATAGTATCTAATGTCCTCAAATGTGTACTTAGAAAGTCAACAACCAACTGCTCACTTAGCTATTCTAAAAGAAAATTATGCATGTTCAAGAGACACCATTGATGTCATATTGTCATGCCCAAAAGGAAGCACTGGGCCAGACAAAAAGTTCTTTTTGTTGTTTTGATTCTACACAAATGAGCTGGAATAAAAGTTTTAGGGAAGTATATTTTCTTCCTTATAAGTAATGTAATTGTAATTATTTTATTATTTTATTTTTATTTATTTTTTATCTGACTATGTCTTCTTCCTTCTGATTTTCTACATTTAGCATAATCCCTCCCCCAGCCCCATTCATGTTGCCATAAATGGCACAAGTTTATTTTGAGCTCATCTTTTTGGACCACTATGCAAATATAGATCACATCTTGATATAACAGTCTGTTTAGGGGCATAGTTTAGTTATTATAAGTAATGCTGTAATGAACATTTTAAATACTATTCCTAATTGTAACTATTGGCTCAAGAACAAGTAGGAAATACAGAATTGGAAATGAATTTCACAGACTTCTGGAAAGATTAAATCACCAGAGGCATAGAATCTGTGTTTCTGTGGTGTCAATAACATACTGCCTAGACAGAAAGCAGCTCTTGTCTGATCCAATGAGCACAGTGGTGCTAGACCAGTGAACAAAGAGGCATGTATTAATTCTGAGTCTCAAACTGTATAGGTGATGGACAGGTCTGGGTCACTGGATAGGGTTTCAAGGGCATCCACAGCAGCAAGAATTCCTCACTCCCCCAAATGACCTGATTCTTCTACCTGCGAGTCCACTTTTAGAATTTTATCATTGCAATAGGGTGGCAGTTTCAGAAGGAAACCAGATGATATAAACCTCAGGAATCTCAGGTCCTTTCTTGAGGACACATGTTAAGTAGTCCCCGAGAAGGCGAGAGAAAGAAACTGCTTACGCAATGGAGAAGGAATATTGTACTACTGTGTCAGAACAGCCTCATGGCAGTGCTTCCCCAAAATTCTTTTCAACAAGATCATCTATCAGCGAATGAAAAGACAGTGCTCTGATGCTAGAGATTCCGGACTCCATATGAATTCCAAATTCTATTATTGTTTCCAGACTAGCAACAATATTTATTTTGAATCATTTATAGTTTACCTATTCAACAGTTTGGCCAGAATGACTGCATTTTTATAACAAATAAATCAGTCAGTTGGAGCAGGAGACAAGCTGTGGGTGTGTTTTGTCCTCCTGTTTGATGGAAAGCTGTTTGATGGGAAACTGTGCATGCATTTCCATGTATGGACTCTTAAACATCAAGCGGTGGGTTTAGGGCACATGCATTTTTGTTGGAATCTTTTTCTCTGAAGGATGAGCTCTCCAAGATGAAATTTTCATGCATTTTAAATAAGACCTTATTTTTGAGAGTAATACCAGGACAATGGAATTGCAACTCACAGAATGAATTGTATATATTTGTATTCAGTCATCATTAGGGACTTTTTTCACTGTCAAACACCAAATACCAAATGTCTGTGGAAATAATAGATTGCTTTTATCTCCCTATTTCTCAGCGTCTGTCCCCTGGGAAATCCAGTGTGTCCTCTGGCTGCCAGTCACTCAGTGACCAGAGCCTTCCACCCACTTTATTTTAGACACAGGTAAGTATCTAAAAGGGGACACTGGAACCCATAGGGTAAAGCTAAGCAGGGGTTTAAATCTGACCCCCCACAGGTTGTTAAGTTTTGCGCATTTCACAGCCATGGTCATCACCCTCACCATTATACATTTTTTCCAAGAAGGGACCTGAATTTTGTTAATCTCTTTAAGGGTCAGATGAGAGTGGAGGATTACAATGAATCAGAAACCAAAATCTTACTGATTCTCCCTGTTGGCCAGGGGAGGGGGTTGCTTGGGGGACCCGGGAGAGTCGCTACCCTGAAAGTTTCTGAGTGAGGCCAGGTGTACCTGTCACCCCAAACCTCTTGCTTAAAAGCCTGAACTGCGCTGATGTGGAGAATACTTTGGTGTCCTGATTGGTTCCAGATTCAGCGTGTTCAGAGATGAAACTGGAGAGTAGGGAGAATCAAGGTCCAGAATCCAGGAAGATGTCCACTGGCCTAGTCTCTCTCAAGGGCTCCACCTGCAGGCAGAAGTTGGTGCTTCTATCAGGGAGCTGGAGAACCCGCTCTTTAACTTTCATTTTCTATATTCTTTTTGAAAATGGCAGTTTGTGTGATGTCACTGCTCTGATGTTTCTTAGTGAATGTCTCTAACTACTCTAAAGGTACAGGAGCTCAGGTGGTCAGATAGGACCAGGTGGTTCACTCCAACATGCTTAACTCCCAGGGAATAGGCAAGCGAAGGGAATCCTGAGGGGAGAACACCCCACTGCTAGACTTGCCGAGGCCAAGGTGCTCCAGTCATCCCTTACACCACAGCGCAAGATCTTCTGGAAATTGCTAGACAAAGATTTATGGCCATTTTTTTAGTTTATCAAAAGTAAAATAATGATGAAATTACATCCAATAGAGCATTGGCAGCCCATTTAAAGGCTTGGATTTTTCAAGGAACAATTTAGGTAAAATTTGTCCTCCATTTTAGAAAAATATTCTGAGGCATGCTGAAAACAGGCCATGGCCACAAAGGTATAGTAGGGTGATCCCCAGGGTGATCTCCAGATTCCCTGCCCCAAACTAAGCAGAGAGGGGGGGAAGCTGGAGAGGAGACTGGAAGAAGGAAGGAGAACAAGAAGTCCAGTAGGAGGCATATGGAGCAGAGAGACATGAAGAAGCAGAACTTGCTTCTCAACCTGGGGCCAGTACCAAGGACTTGGGGGTCATGGAAGGAGATACTTGAGGCAGACACAGGTGAGAGACCCTTGGGGAGGTTAGCAGTGGCAGCCTTTATCTTGATCTCGATTTTGCTCCTTTCACCCCAGGTTTGCCTGACCTTGGGGTCCCAGACGGGGACTTATGGCAAGTTTTTGGGTCTCAGTGGTCCTGCTTTGATCCAACCCTACTTGGCCAGGCATTTACCCATGAGGGGACGGGTAACTTTAGGTGCTTTGTGTGGGAACAATTTTATCTATTCTTTCTCTTCTCTTTAGTGCACACTAATCTCTTCTATTGAAGGTCTTACACAATAAAGCATGTTTTGTCTTCGTGCTACAGATGGCAGAACCTACTCAGAGCAGGCATCCCAGAGTTGAGGGTTCTGGGTGCCCCTCGCCCGGCCTTGTAAGAAGGGCTTTTGAACCCTGAGCGGTGGCCAATGCTGGGTCTGGAGCACAGAGACATGTGTGTCCCAGCAGTCATGCTGCAGAGCCTGGAGGCCAGTGAGCAGAGGAAATGAGACAGAGATACCTGTGGACCCATCGTTTCTGATACGACTTCTCTCTATGACCACCTAGGAAATAAGCTGACCAGACTCAGCATGTTTGGGGTCCTTGGCAGCTCCTTCTCTGCCTATCCAGGGGTCTGGGATTGAGAAGAACCTTCAGAAGCACCAATTGTGTTAGCAACGTTACGTTACTATTGGAAAACCTGGACTAATTTCACGTCAGACAAAAATGAGTTGTCCCTCAACATCATGAAAAAATCTCATCAAATGAACTTGTTCTCTCCAGAAGGAGGTTTCTGGCAGGAATCTTCCCAGGGTCTCAAATTCCAAATCCTAACCAGCTGCTGTTGCTCCATCATCCTGCCCATCAGGAGTTCTTCCATTTCTTCACACACCTACATAGCTACAGAACATCTTCCCAAACCTTGTAAAGTATATGATAGTTCAAAAGAAAGGTTTGCTCTCCTAAAGTGGTACATTTTGTTAGATTTCATAGCTGGATAAAACCACACTAGAAACATGATGCAAACAGAGGGACCTGTGGAGCCTAGCTAACTTGATGCACACTGCTACCCCCCAGGGCCAGGGTACAGGTAGACAGGACCATGTATAGATAGACACCGCTAGTGTGCAGGTAGACAGGGCAGGTACAGATACACAGGACCAGTGAGCAGCTAAACAGGACCAGGTTGCAGCTAAACAGGACCAGGGTGCAGGTAAACAAGACCAAGTGTAGATAGACATAGTGAGTACGCAGGTAGACAGCAGGTGCAGATACACAGAACCAGGGTACCAGGACTGCTGGCCAGTGCAGTTTTCTACCAGTCCCTCCTCATTTCATCTCCAGAAAAGACTGAAGTCCTACATGATGTTTCTTGATGGATAAGAGGTAAGAGGTCAAGACACGGAAGCAATTTACTGGGAGCACATTCCTTTTACTTCCCTTGTCACCTCTCAACCCTATCTTACATGAGCAGATGTGGAAAATGATTCTAGGGTTGGCCAAAACCTCTAGCTTCAGGGTAAACTTAGACTTAAGGTAAAATCTCTAGCCTCAGTAAACTTAGAGCCAATTTAATTGTTCCTGTTTACACCTTCTTGTCTGCCATCTTCTAAAGTTTGCCCACTTGATCCCTTGCAATTTATGAAATAGACACTAAAACAGTGGCTTTCACCCCTTCAGTATTGAAATGATGAGAAGTAGCCACGAATGGCACTGATACTATTAAACTCTTTTGCATAAAATTTAAAATTAGGCCATGCACGGTGACTCGTGCCTGTAAGCTTCAGCCTATGAAGCGGTCGGGGCTGAGGATCGCAGTTTGAGTCCTGCCTGGGGCCGGTACGAGACCTAGTTCCAAAACAATAGCTGGGCGTGGTGGCGTGCACCTGTAATCCCAGCTACCTGGGAAGCTGAGACTGGAGATTGCTTGAGTCTGTGGCACCCCGGGCAACGAGTGCCTGCAGTTCCACAGGCAAAAATAGCAAGACCTAGTCTCAAAAAAAAAATTTTAATTAACTTTCTGTAGTTTCAGTGATGCAGAAGACTGTATATTTCTTTCATTTAAATATTAATTCAGTCTTTATCTTAGTTGTTTGCCAAGAAACCTTGTGCTATGAGGTGACAATAAATAAGTATAACTGCTGCTTCTTGAAAAAATAAAATTTAAATTTAACTTCTCATTACTTTCCCAATCTCCTATGTATATAATTTTTAATTTATAAATATGTACATACGTGTGTGTTTATTTATATACATATATATATGTGTGTGTGTATGGTTTAAAAGGATTGGGGGCGGGGAGAATGTCCTCTGCTAACAGAGGTAATGAGTGAGGTGTCCCTGGGAAAACCTTCACCAAGTCACACATCAACACAAGCACTGTTGATGAATATAAAATACATGTTAGAGCTAAAGATAGCTTGCCAGTCAATATTTGCAATAAATAAACAAGGAGAGAGGAGTTATATAGGATATTACTGATTGGAAATGCCAAATCTTCACATGTTTTCTGTTGTTTTTTTAGAATTTGAAAAAAAAAATATTCTCCAGATTGCATTATATAATCTGGTTAAAGCTATTTACTGGTTTCTTACCTATATGTTAAAGACTTTTCTGTGGAGGATTGTTCTTAATTTTAATTAAGAATTTTAATTGAATTATGCCATCTTTCCCAGTATCTTTGAGAAACAAGTCAGAAAAAGAGGCAAACCAAAAAGAGTAGGGAAAATAAAATAGCCCATCTGACTCAATACAGAGAAATTAATATGGATACCTAGTCACAAAGCATTGGGATGTAGGAGAAGTCAAGTAAAAGTTGCTAAAGAAATAGATTAGTTGAACAGAAAATGGCTACCAGTTTACTATCTTTTCTTAGTCTTTGAAATTGACTATGTTAAATTGAAATTATTTTACTCCCTTGATTGTTTGATAAAATGTGAAACCTAGAATTTTTTTCAAGAAAAGAATTGTTATGACTAGTTATATTTATCAGGATAGAAGAGGCTCTTCCATAGTAACAAATATCCCCAAAGTCTCAGTGGCTTAGCACAGAATAGGCTCATTACTCACCCACATCATAAATAAATGCAAGTTAAGCAGATCTTCTTGGTGATTATCTTCCAAGCTGTCACACAGTGATGCCGGCATTTCCCAAAAAGCAGAAAAAAGAAAATATAGATCAATAGTAGAATGAGAAGTAAATTATATTTGTGCTTAGAAGTAGTAAAGTAATGAACATAAACACATTAGCACTACAAGCAATAGCATGATGGATTTTACAAATATTGCTGAAGGCAATTTACAAGAAATAAAGATATCATACCCCAAAAATTACCCCATTTATATTAAGATCAAAATGAGGAAAACTCTATTTTTCAAGGATGCATAAATAAAAGGAAAAAGTCAAGCAAGAAAGAAATTACATAAAAATAAGGGTTCTGGTTACCACTACGTGAAAAAAATACTTAGAGTATTCCAAGTTCAAAAAACCTCCTGGAACTAAGTTTTAAATCTTTGATTACCAGTATCAGAAGCCCCTCTTTACCATGACAATAGAGTGAATCTTAGCAACATGTTTCCCTAAGTATCTATTAAATTATTTTAAATAGCATCACAAAAAGAAGAAGGTTATTCATATGAAAAATAGTTTTGAAGCAGAGGGAGACAGAAAAATTACTTTCCCTAAGATGAAATTCTACTTGTTTCAATCCCAATATGAATTCACTATTTTTCCCATTGATATATATATATATGCATGCAATGTATGTACATAAATGATTGGATCTAGAAGATATTTCCAGATAGAGCACAATGCAAGTTTTCTCCCTGGGAAGTCATGGGTATGTTTGTACTTGTATGTGTGGGCACACATCCACATGCATGCTAGTATAAATTGCCATGTGTATTGGTGCCATCTGTGAATCATCCATTGATAGTACTGGGATCTCAAAAACATATTCTTTAATAACCACAGTTAAAATGATCATGATTCAAAATAGCCAAACAACAAACTGAAAGGGGATGGTCACATTTTTACAGTGAATGTTGCCAAGTTTGTGGGTCTGTGACTGGTTGACTGTGATTGTATGTAGATTTATATAGTATGATTGTATATAGATTTATATAGTATATTTACTTTGTATCCCCAAAGACCTCAGCTCCCAAATTGTTTTCCTTGGTATCCTGGCAATCTATAATATACTATTAAGAATGTCATGAACAAAAACAAAAATGCCTTTGCTTCAATGTGTTGGAAGAAAAGTGTTAATTAAACAAAGTTAAACACTTGCTTCAACCACTTGACTTCGTCACTGTGCTCAGATGCATCTCCAAGTAAGAACATAAAATGCAGCACTCTCCAATTTACATGTGACTTTGTTTTGGAAATACTACCTTGAACTAATAATTCTCAGGCACTGTTTACTGCACTACATATCCAGAGTTAAAATAATAAGAAACACATGAAAACCTCAATAGTTTACTTAATCATTCTCAATTTCCATGGAAAAGAAAGAATATCAATGAAATTTCATGCTGCATATTCTTAAAAGTCATACATGGGAAGTAATATTTTGATTCATTTTATGATCTATCAACAGATTTCCATAACCCACTATAGTCATACCTGAGAACCACTGGCCTGGAGCAAGTAGTTTTCTTATAAATATTTAAATCTCAATTAAATCTCAATGGAACCCATAGTCTACATAGTTGACTATGTAAATCCTATTACAATAAATAAATATACCTGCTAGCAGAGAAAAAATTATTTTTCTTACTATAATCTATCATTTACTAACTCTTGACTTTAAGAGCAGTATTTCCATAGTTATCTATAGTTAAACCATAAAGTTTCAGGTTACCTTGAAAACATGTATGTGTCAAAAAAATTACACTATTAAAGAATTAAGTATCTTAGAAGTTACCTAGTGAAATATGATGGCTTTTTATTAACCCTATGGCTGGAATAATTTGCCTTCAAGATAAAGGAATTCCATAACCTTACAGAACATCAATTGTAGGGAGAGTTTTATATATTAAATAAATTTCTTCTAAGGAACATGACACAAATGATAAGGAGAGGGACATTAAAGTCACATGTCAATCATCTCCAATAACAACAGAAGACTACACCCGTATTACAGAGGACTGCAATAGAGTATAAGTGAGTTCTAGCCATCCGAAGGAAATCACAATTACATTCAAATATTGTTACCAATTTGCTCAGGATTAGATTTAATGGAACAGAACTGATTCCTCTGAAATAAAGCCACACATATATAGTCAACTAATCTTTGACAAAGGGGTGAAAAACTTACATTGGAAAAAGGACAGCCTCTTCAATAAATGGTGTTGGGAAAACTGGAACAAGACATGCAAAAAATGAACCAAGATACCTCCCTCACACCATGTACAAAAACCAACTCAAAATGGATAAAACACTTAGACATAAGACCCCAAACCATAAAATACATAGAGAAAAACCTGGGCAAAACCCTTCATGAGTTACAATTCAGAAATCCATTTTTGGCCACATCCATAGATGGCAAAAAAATGAAGGAAAACATAAACAGCTACCTCAAACTAAAAAGCTTCTGTACAGCAAAAGAGACATAAGAAAAAAACAAAAAGAATCCCAACCAAGTGGGAAAAATTTTTCATCCTCCATACAAAGTGATAAGGATCTGATAACAAAGATGCACAAAGAACACACACAACTTAACAAAAACAGAGCAAAGAACCCAGTTAAAAAATGGGGAGAAGATCTAAAAAGACACTTCTCCAAAGAGAAGTCCAAATGGCCATCAGGCACATGGAAAAATGTTCAACGTCATTAGCAGTAAGGGAAATGCAAATCAAAACCACAATGAGATACCACTTTACACTAATAAGAATGGCCCACATCCAAAAAACAGACAACAAGTGCTGGTGTGGATGTGGAGAGAAAGGAACGCTTTTATACTGCTGGTGGGAATGTAAAATGGTCCAGCCAATATGGAAAGCAGTATGGAGGACCCTCAAACTAATGAAAATGGAGCTACCATTTGATCCAGCAATTGCTCTTCTGGGAATCTACCCTAAAGAGACCTCAATGTGAATACAAAGGGACACCTGTGCTCGGATGTTAATTGCAGCCCTATTTATAATTACAAGGTCCTGGAAACAACCCAAATGTCCCAAGACAGATGACTGGATGAAAAAGAGGTGGTATATATACACAATGGAATATTATGCATCGATAAAAATGACAAATTTGATGATTTTTTGGTAACATGGATATACCTAGAAGAAATCATATTGGCAGAAACAAGTCAGAAGGAAAAAAAACAGAAACCAAATGGTTTCACTAATATATGGACAACCAAACGAAAGTACACAACTGCAGGAGGGGACCTGCTAGAGTGGCCAAGGAGAGAAGGTGGTGAGGGACCTCCAGGGATGTGAAATATATATATATTACTTTTAAAAAATTAGATTTATAAGAATGTCCTTGAAGGGGAACTAAGATGAAAATGCCACACCTAAACCAAGCAGATTTTAAACTTAGATGTGTCTTATAAAATGGTTTCTCTACTTTTGACTTAGGCCAGTTTCTCTCAACCTCTATCACCTTCCTTTTAACATATACTCTCATTTTTATCCTCCAAGCACACCCCAAAAATACATATATAATAGTATCACTATTCGGTCTCTAGTCAGGAGCAAGTAGTTGCTATTGAGGTATGTTGGTATGTTTAAAACAGAAATTAATATGAGTTATTGGACAATGACTTCGTCTAAAAACAAACAAGCCTGCAATAATTAACTGGAGATGGCTCATTTTAATTTTTAAACATTTTTTCATGAAGTAGTAGGAATGCCCTCTGGCTAATAATAATAGGAAGAAATACTTTCTATTAAGAAATGCATCATCACCATTTATTTTAAAAAAACTGTGAAATACGTAATCTTTCTTGCACATGTGCAAACCAAAAGCAAAACTGTGTAGACAAGGGGGCAAAACTAAAGTTAGACATGTTTCCTGATTTCTGAATGGGTTTTGTCTTCCTGGAAAAAAGAAGGAATGATAAGATATCAGATTTTCAGAGTGAAAATGCTTTTTCCAGTGGACACACTCATTCTTCACGTACATAATTAATATTCATTATGTGTCAGACAGTGTTAGGTGGACATGTGTCTGGCACATAAAAGTACTTGCAAGCTTCCTCACACATCTCTTTCTATGTCAAATTCCTTGAAATTAGTTCAAAGCTCCATAAAAGCAGGGATTAATTCTCATGGTAGGATCTAACACATTGTTTTGTAAATAACAATGATGAAAATAACACTTGAGCATTTATTTACATGTGCTGTTCTCAGTCCTTTATATCTCACTCATGTAAGTAGGTGTCACTGACATCCACATTTTATAGATAAAGCCCAGGCACAGTCATGTAACTCACCCAGAGCACTGGACTCCACTAAGCTGACACCAAAGTCCGAACTTTTGATCTAGTCCTTTGAGTGAATTAGCACTGTGAAGCAGCTCTGGGATGACTTTAGAACGGGGTAGCTTGAACGTCTCTTGGAGGAAAAAAGAAATTCATTTGGCTGACAGAAGAAGGAACAATGTGTGCAGAGGCAGAAAGCTGCAATATATAGCACAGTAGTCACCAGCACATGTGGCTGTTGAGTTTGTTAAATGTGGCTGCTGTGAGTTGAGATATGCTACAGTTATATTTTACTGATTTTCAAACACTAGTATAAAAAAATGCAAAATCTCTCTTTAAAATAAGGAAAACAAAACAGAAGGCAAGCAATAAAATAGCATCAGTAGCTGATATTGATCTAATGCCTAAATATGTCAGATGCTATAGTATGAACTGTATGTAATTATTTAATCCTCCAAAACTTGAGGGATGACAAAATTCCTAACAATGTACCAGACATTGATCTGTGCCATGATTTATTTAGAGCAGAGCTAACATTTCTTAATTTAGGTTCTCCCCAAATCAATCCCTAAGACCAGGACTTGGGTGCAAGGAATAAATTTAGGAAGATGAACAAATGAAGGTGAACTAATGGGGGCATGGGTGAACATAAGACACGAAAGGGAGACTGCTCCGTGTCACTGCTGTGTGGAGTGAACTTGGTCCTCCAGAGTGCCCCTGGAGAGCCTGGCAAGATGCTTAGAATTATTTCACCAGAAACTACTGCATCCTATGGTCCATCCCCTTGCATGAGGGTTGTCACAAGGAACAGCAATTCCAGCAAGGTCAAGCCTTGGCTGTGTTGTGGGGCAAGCTTCCTGGTGCCAGGAGAAAACCCTCAGCCTTTTGGAGAAGAGAGGCCAGGTACTTGAGATGGGATGCTGTCGGCAAAGGAAGCACACCTGAGGTAACTCAGGTAAAGCCCCGCAGGTCAGCTAGCTCAGAAGCTAAGGTAATCTGGATCTGGGCATCAACCAGATTGTATTCTACACTGTCAGCCTCCAAAAAACAGAGGAGGAAACTGAAATGCAGAGAAGTGAAATAACTTGCGTGAGATCCCATAGCTATAAAGTGGGAGAGCTGAAATTCCTACAGCATCTTTGGCTGCAAAGTTCATTCTTTGCTCTGCAAAGCTCATTCTTAGTTCATTCTTAACTCTGATGCCATTTTCCTTTTCAGATAAGAAATGATCAGAGATGCTAAGAAACAAGACAAAGATTACACAGTGATTACTGTAGCTCATATACAACATACTTGTTTTTGAAATCATGATTACGGGACTTAAACCCTGCATTTCTTCACAAAGCAACATGCTTATCTCCCAAGGTCTTGGTTCCAAAGTCTAGTAACTCCCATGACCCAGAGGCAGCTTTCTCTGAAAGCATACTGACCTAGTAAAATTCCCTCTCATAATGGACAATAGCCCACAGTTAGCTTTATAGCCTAGGCACTCTCACTATTCTTCTTTATGGCCTGGGAGCTCTGATATCTGAAACAAAATAGCATCTATTTACAGTAAACACATAACCCCTCTTTATTATTGACAATCCTGGTATTGACTTTCTCTTTGAGTGGCCACCTTAATAAACAAGCAATTACTGGGAAATGAATGGATAAACAATGTATTCCTTTTGGGGGCTAATAAATCTTTGCCTCCACTCTCTCAACTTTTTCTTCTACTTCATTTCTCCCATTGGCCTGAGTCTACCTCTAATCATGCAAGGAAAACAATGAATCAAATGATCAATTAGAGAATCAGTGGCCCTGATTAAACAGGAACTAATTGTCTGGTTCCAGATGCTTTTTAAAACATATCTCAGAAATCAATAGGTCAGGGACTATGTTTTAGTTATAAAAGCATCTCAGGCTGGTTCAGGGGACACTCGATGCTCTACAACTGGTATCCCAAACATGGAAGCTCCAGATTCTGCCCCTCATGTCCTGGAGAGATTGTACTTCCTTCACAGAAGCTATTTGACTTACTGTTCCCAGACCCAATCCACCCCCCCACTACCATGAACACTTGAATGTCTAGGGCAGAGTACCCAAAGAAACCTCACAAGCTTTTGGAGTTAGTAAAAAGGAGGAGCAAAGATACAGCCATGGCTTTTTACACTTGAGCAAAAACTGAAAGCAGAATAATGTACACCAAAATAGGGGATTTTCCACCCCCAAGAAAGCAGCAATCAATTACTGATGATGCTTTCATGAAACATGATAAAATGCTTTCCAGAATGCCTTAAGAGGGCCTCCAGAGCACACTCAGAATGGCCCAGAGCATCCATCAGCCCCATTTCTCTTCCTACATCTTGATTCTGAAGTCATCCTGTTGTAAAGGGTGTCCTCCTTGTTTTTAAGAAGCTAATGTCTCTTACATCCTAGTGTTTTCACCCTGCCTGAAAGTCCACAGGGGAGATTCACCAGAGACACAGAGTCTGCACAGGCAGAAAGGCTCTGCTGTCTCTCTCAGTGTGCAACACAAACCCATAAAGGCTGCCTGACCCCTCAGTGTTTAGTGCGCCCCTCACTTCAGGTTACAGGGTCTCCTAGGAGAGAACAACCACAGTACCCCACTGGCCCATGGCTCTATTATTGTAATGAAGCACACTGAGGCCCAAAGAAAAGAAAAGGCATAGCACCACCTGGTCCTGCTAAACTGCCTTGAAAAGAAGGGATGGGATTCCCCTCCAAGAAGTCCTATCTCTGCTTTCACAGAGGCTGAGTGGGATGGGACAAATGCTCCAGTGACTTATATTTTAAAACCCAAAGTTTATTTCCATGCATGTATCTGGGGTAGTCAAGTCTGAATGAAATGGAAATAGAAACATGGTCAATAAGCAGATGAACTGCTGTAAACAAAATTCATTTCAATTCTCCCCACGAAATCTTGGTTATTCCCCCACAGAAAAACAAAGACTGGAGCTAGATGGTGAACCTTGGTCTGAAACCTCTTTGAACTGCACTTTATTTGGGGAGGGTCACAGAACTACTTATTGCTACAAAGACAGAATTTCTCCCTGCTCCCCAGAAAAATAATTTTTCTTTTTTTGTCTCAGCAGGTGTATCCTTCAAAGGGTCCTCTGCGCGCCCTGCTCAGCGCCTGTGTTGGGGGAATCTGTACAGTCCTACAAAGAGTTCTTTTCATCTGAAGAGACTGTGTGAGAAAACTCAGGTGTGCTCTGGGAGCAGATCTTAAAGAAAATGTGAGAATTCTGATACCACCATTTCTTGCTAAGAACTATCAGGAAGGTTTTGATCAAGTTACTCTAATGAATTATGCTCCCAGCCCTCTAAGGTATCATCAATTCAACTTGATAGGCAAGAAAACTAAGATATAAAGAGTTAATAAAATGCTCAAAGTCACACAGGAAGGGAGTAACCCAAGTGAACATGTCTCCAAGCTCCAGGTCTGGGGTTCCATGCCAGCACGAAGTCCAGCACCAGTGTTCCCAAGAGATCCATGCAAAGATGCAGAGTAAGGACAAGATTTTAGTCCAAACCTTATCACCCTGGCTCTGCTCCTGAGACAGTCTCTCAGACAGCAGGGGAAGGTCCACCTCTTGCAACCAGTTAGTCCAGGATATTCTTGAAATTACTACATGTTCACTCAGAAGGTTGCCATCCAGAGATGGGTCTGGCTGCATTGTTCACACATTTCCTTGTTCTAAGACAAAGACTCTGGATTCTCCCCTTGGAAATGAGAGGTACTGTTACTTAAAAAAAAAAGGGGGGGTTAGCTCATATGTGTCCCTGCCTTTCTTCAACACATGGGGACAAATTCATATAATAAACATTCTCCTGAAGAAAATTCCATTGGCCTTGAGAAGCATATCAGTGGTTCTTCCATTGGAAGATGCCCTCTCTTCTGCATGTATCTGATCTCAGTCTAATGAAAAGAAAGAAAGGTAATAATAGGAGCAGTTCATTCAGGAATATCTTTTCAAGTGCAAAGATCTGAAAACAAAGCAACAGAATAAAATTGCAAATTTTATTGAAACCTGACATTGTTTATACCATAACTAGTCATTCCTTGAGTAGAGAAGTCTAAAATCATGTATTCCTGTTGCAAAAACAGGGTGAGGTTGAAATAATAAGAAATAACACAAAATGGTATTTAATTTAGTGGAAAATGATGTGATGCTGGCTGTAAACGTGTATGGTAAGATCAATAAGAACAGGACATTGCAAGGTACTCAAAAGACAAAAATATGACTTAGGCGGAACATTGCAAGAGAACATCAAGAGAATAATTGCACAAACATACTAGGAAAGTATTATTTCTCTCATTCTTAAATATACCCAAAATATGAACACAGATTCTATAATGCAAATGATACCCACAGGGAGTACATTTCTGTAGGTTTAATCTTAAACCTTTCTTTGACTTACTTCATGTACTTTCAATGGAAAAGAAAGAGGCAATCACAGGAAGTCAAACTGAAGGTCTATTCTTGACAGTGACAAAAGTAATGAAAGTCATAGCTGGAAAAAGTTTATTAGAAGATTACTTAAAAAGCACTGGAAATTTGGTTTACAGATATACCTTTGTAAAAATATTTACTTTTATATTCAGACCTAAAATCCACACACTTTGAAAGGACTCTGATCTGAATACACTGTTACGGCTGCCCAGGTTTATTAGCTAAGCAGGGACATAATATAAAGAAAAATTAAATATTTCATTGAAACTTCATACAAGTAGAAACTGAAACACATTAGAAGACTGGATTATTATTTTTTAATTAAGTTGATAACAAATATAAATATAAACACCTTCAAAGGGAAGGTTGAAAGGACCTGTTAAAGCAATCAACTTTACAAAGGAAGAAATAAAAATCAAAATCTGAAGTTACCTTTGCATCACTCAACTGATGACCAATTCTAGAAGCTGAATTCATTTTACCCTTCTGGATGAAAACCATAATTCCGCTAGGTTGAAATACAAACTCCTCATTTGTGCTAAGGTAATGGCAAGTAAAAGACAAAGCATGTGTTATCTTGCTGGTCCCCCCTTCTAAATCCTAAATTTCATCTAAATCGTATATTTCATTTCTCCTTCTTTCTTGACATTAGCTGAGGATATTCAATATTTAACTGAGAGTTACAGAGTGGCAACTATGTTCTAGGCACCATGCCACACACAGGGATTACGGCAGTGAATAAGTCCATGTTGGCCAGGCCACCTCTGGCAGCCTTGTTCAGTGAAAGAAATCATACTCATGCCCTGATGGTGACACAAACTAAACTGACTTGCTAATTCACATTAAACCACCAAGGTAAAGAACAGCCAGGTTTCCAGATTGCATCTCAATGGTTCAGACCAGTGGTGTGATTCTGGGTGGGCCTCTCAAATGCCTATTTTCAGAAAGAATGAGAAGTGACTGCGGAAAAACTTATTCCAGAAGAAATGACACTTGGACAGATAGGTACAGCAAGTGTGAATTCCCCTTCATGATCTCATGTACACAGGAAAAGTAAAACTTACCAACTTACTCTATCCTTTGTAGTAGCAGAAAATCCACTGAGGTATAATAAGGTCCCTCCCCACCCCAATGTGTCTTGGAAGTCCAAGGATTGTGAGAGAAAACCAGACATTCAAGGAAGTAACTCAAGTTAATGTTTTTGTGTGACAAATTATCCCAAAACCTAGTACCAGAAAAAAATTTCTTTCTTTTGCTCATGATTCTACAGCTCAGGATTTTAGGAAGGACTGGGCTGGACCAACCTTGCAATGTCCTCTCATGTGACTGCAGTCAGACATTATGGAGGGAGGTAATGTGGGCATCTGACCACCCCACTACACCAGACAATGAAACTGCTGAGCACAGGGGTCAATTAGAGGCATACACATCATGGCCACGACAGGAGTCCATCATTGTTATCTACTGTTAAGGAAATCTGTTCTTTCCCCTGAGAAAAAACTTTTGAATCTGAGGTAAGGCTAATTCTTTACTTTTGCTTTCATTCCTTTGCCAGAGGGGTCAATTCTCCAAAACTGTCCTTATCATTGATGCCATGAAACATACTACCAATGTTTTCTTCTGTAGACTTACTGTTACAGATCTTATATCATAGGTCTTTAATTCATATTCTATTTATTTTTATGGCTGGAGTTAGCAAGTGATCCTAACTAGGATTTTACACAGTTTTTTTAACCAGGATCTGTATCTTACCAGGATGTTTATTCATCCATGATAGGATAGGATAGGATGTATGATATGATATGATATGATATGATATGATATGATATGATATGATATGATATGATATGATATGATATGATATGATATGATATGATATGATATGATATGATATGATATATGTGATGTGGGATGGGATGGGATGGGATGGGATGGGATGGGATGGGA